>JAEMTY010000315.1:0-25000 GCA_020423425.1 Chrysopa pallens
TTTTTAGGAGTCATTTTAATTGATTGATTCTGTTTTGATTACAAATTATTAATGCAATTAGTTTATTTTTATTTTTAATTATAATTATTTAAAAAAGAATTCTGAATTCTGAAGAATCTGAAAGTTGTAAGATAAAAAAATAAAAACAATGCAGAATTTGGATTTCTAATACCGTAATAACTTGCACTTAATATGTCAGTTAATTTGTTATATTTTAGTTGAATATTGTACTTAATTTTTCATTATCTATTGTCAAAATAAGTGACCTGTTATTGTATTCAATCAAGTTCGTTTAGTTAATAAATGGAGTATTTTCATAGTTTACTTTACTGTGTCACAACGAACTTATCACCATCTCAGTATTTTCATGTTATGCCAATCAATAACAACATAAAACTGTAAATTCAAATTTCATTCATTATGCATCTTATAAAAGGCATAGAAATCATGTTTTGTCGAAAAGCACGTTCTTTATCCGAATTTTAAGCAGATTTATGAATTTTAATACTATTACAATAAATTGTAGGTTGTTTCGAGATTGTTCATAAAGCTGTGCTCTAATAGATCGCTTTATTTTGTCTTATGGAAGTCCCTACTGCTTGATAATTTGATTAATAAAAAAAAAAAAAACAAAAAACGCGAGCAGTGATAAAAATTAAACTACTTACTAATCCAGTGAATCTGTATTTTTAAACTGTGAAGTTTCAATGCATATTCCAAAACAAGGAAGTACTATCTGCAATCATTTAAGACAAAAAAATACTGAAATTGAAATAACGAAAAAGGCGAAGAATGCTCGCAAGTTAAATTATTCCTATTCTTATGCCTTTTACAAGATAAAAAATGTTTTTCGTAAAGAGAACTCGAACTTTAAATAAATATAAATAAAACAAATTGTTGAAGATTTTTGTCATTTGAACTTTACAACAAGAATATGTATATCTACCAAATGGACGCAGCGATTTCTTTGTGCTTATCAAAGAAGTCCAATTTCGAATAACTTCACTATATAAATTGAACTAGATATCATTGATGCTAAGGGTATTCATAAGTCTTATAGCGAAACGCAATGAGCTTTCTTTTTGGAAGACTATATTATTGATTGGTCGGTACTCATCAAGATTTTAACATCATATTTATGAACAAATTTAGTATGATCAAATGAATGATTTTTTAAAATATATTTTCAAATGTGTTTATTAGAAAATACAATAAAATGATATGAATGTTGAATTGGCGAATGTAGTAGTAACAAAAAAAATGTATAGAATAATATTAATATATAAGGAAAAGAATATTTAAAAATAAAATTAATTTGTAAATATTAAACAAATCAATATTTATACATAATGTTAATAGATAAATTATATTTTATTAAAAACAAATGATGTTAACATTTATTCTTGTTATTAAATAGACAAATTTTAATAATTTATTTTAAGATGAATTGTAAATAGTTTTCAAGAGAGTTTTCGTATACACACTGAATAATTTTCATGTAACATGTTAACATGTCATTGATAATTGATTATGATTATATCATTCATTTTGTTGCCAATTTCTTCTTTATTTAAATTAATAGTAGGTGTATTTTAGCAATTAAAATAGATGGGAAATTCTTTGATATTCTTTTACCTTCATCCAATAATTTTTAGCAAATGTCTAATTTTGATTATAGTCAAGTAATTTCATTATTTTGAACGTAGTAATGAAGTCTTTTAATTTTGAAATTTATCGATAAAATCAAAATTAGGCATTCCCTAATAGGATGCAAGCCACTGGACTCAACAGGTATGTGCGTTAAATAATGTATTTTGGACTTATTTTAAGATTGATGCTTTTCTAAATAAAAAGTCGCGTTGGAAAATTCTGTTTTGTTAGAATATTTTATGTGGCTAGAATTATTTAGATAGTTTGGCTACATTCTGTACATTTTGTTTATTTTAAAATTATTTTTGTTATAATTTGTTATAAAATATTACGTGAGATAGTTTTGCAAGAAAATAGTCGAATTCGGATAACAAAAATGTGCAAATGCTATTTTTAACGTTCTGCATTGTATTCTCTCTCAAGATTATTGACAAAATTTTCAATAGGGAAAGGCAATTTAACTTATTGGAACTGAATGTAATGCACGTGACACGGAAATTTTAGTTTTTTTGATTTTATAATTCTTTGTTTTAGTAGAAGAGTAGTGGTAGTAACTACATCATTATAGCTACACCCTTGCACACAACTGTCAATTGTATTACTAAAAATGAGTATAAAACAAAATAATGATAATGAAACCCTTGACCACCATAGGAAGTCATCTCTGAGTTTCAACGATACGTAGGCAAACATATGGAGTTTCCATACACACTTTTAAGAGTGATTTTAGTAAGACGGTTAGTCACTCATATTTAATTTTTGAATTTTTATGTATATCTTTGATATTCTCTACAGTGTTTGCACAAACCACTTATAGCTCCCTTGGTTCTTGCATCATGAAGTGTAAAGACACGAGAGTGTAAATTTGTTAATGAATCTTTTTAGATCATCCCCAAATTTCTTTCCAATTCTTCAAGGCTTATTTTTTAACCTATAGCTCATTACATTTTTTGTTATTAATTATTATTGACAAATTCTTTTAGACGTGATGAAGAAAATAAAATGGCATCATTCCAAGATAAAATAATACAAAACGGAGTAAGTAAAATTTAGGATTTCTATAAATTCAAGATTTAAAAAAAATATATAATTCTAGCGTGCATAAAGTATGAAAAAAGCAAAACAAAACAGAAATCAATTGATATTTGAATAGATAGAAATAGAAATAAAGAGTATAAAATGTGTATAGACTAGTCTTCCGATTATAAGTTAAGAAAAATTATTGCGTGGATCTGGCAAAACTTTTTTATGTTAAATAATTATTATTCTATATTTTTGAATTATTGAATAATTAGAACTGCTGGACAGATCTTTTAGAATATAGTTTTGAACTATTTTTTTAATATATGGTACTTTACGTAACTTAAGTAAATTGCAATTTTTATGCAAGGATAGTATAAATTTAGTGGAATAATTTTCTATGAGTGTTTTTTATTTATTTAAAAGATAAGTAACTCTCCAAATTATAAGTAGTTATGCGAAAACTTCTCTCCCATATAAATTTGATGTGTGTGGTATTGTTGAATTTATTGTTAAATAAATAATGTTGATATATTCAAATGACACGAAACAAAATAAACTCGCAGTGCCTTTATGGCATAAATATAAATTGTTTCATACCGGACACTATGTTAATTAAATGTCATATTGTGTTAAACTTAAACTTCAAGCAAAATATGGAAAATATTTACACTTAATTACGCTAATTCCATTAAAAATTAGCTTATGCTGTATCAATTAGCATTGATAGTGACCGATTTTTTGTATTTATGTTTTGTCTATAAATAAATACTATAGATATGGGGAATGTGGAACACAATTAAATAAGTGTGTTTCAAAATGTTTTCGCTTCTGTTATTTATTTTTAATGAAGTTTTTATTACTTTCCTGTATAAAAATAGTTAAAAATAATTATATTGAAAATTATTTTCGAGAAATTTATAGATAAATCTCATTTTAATGCATGAAGATATAATGAATATAAATTGAACAGTTTTTATGAATATTACCAAAGATAATAAGTTAAAGAATTTTTCGAAATAAATTTCGGTTTCTGCCCCAATGTTCTAGATAAATTTTTTTGTATTATATAGTTCTAGATAAATTTGTTTGTTTTAATACATACGTATTTCGACTACAAAGTAGTCACTATCAGCAAAAATAGCTGTAATAGTACTTTTTAATTGAGACACGTATTTTTATAATATAAAAAAATTGATAAAAGAAACTGGAGCAGCAATAGAAATTTATTTTGTAACAGCTGAATTTCTTGTTTATTTTTATATTAATGTTAAAATTTCAAGTTGTTTCAGTTAGCTTTCATATAATCATGTAATTAGCGTACTTAAGTAAAATCGTTTCCAATTGTAATATATCTATGAATATTTTTGGGAAATAGATTTTCTGTGTGTTGAAGAATTACTTGGAACTATAAATTATTATTTGTGTCATTTCTTAAAACTTTCAAAGTATATAAATAAGACAAATAAAATGAAACAATTGAGAAGTTTATTATCTTTCACACCTTTCACATTTTATCAAAGGAAAGCAATTTAAACCATACTTATTACAATTTAACTGATTGAAATTTTAAATTTAAACACCAAACGCCGTTTGCAAATAATCATTTGAATTTTCATGTAAATGGAATTTTGGGAGCGCGTAGAAGATCTTCAATGATCAACGTTAAGAAATGGATAGGAAAGAGTTACATAAGAAACTGATCTTATTTGACACGTTTCCTCAATTTGTGAAAAAATCAGGTAATTTTTTCATTTTTAATAGATCTAACTCTATAATCCGGAAAAGAAATAAACATTGTGAATATATTAAATCAAGAAAGGATTGTATTCAATATTAAAATTATATTATAGGGCAGAAGCCTATACAATCATTACATCAAATAGATTAGGAAAGTGTGAAGTCACGGCGAAATACTTTCTCTTCAGGTATTGTTTTTAACACTCATTTTCTTTTACTTCCATTGTGCAGGTAAATTATAGAAAATAACGTAGATATATATATATATATTATTTATCTTAATTTTAATTGAAAAATAATTTACTTAAATTAATTTTATGTTAGAAAGTTTCGATTTTACGATTATGTTTTTTTATTGTTCAGTACGGGTAGATTTCTTTATTTGTGTGACATATTTTAATGTTTAGTTTTTTTACTAAAATTTACCTATATAAATAGATAAAAGTTTTTGAATATTAAAGATAAATAGAAAAATTTATATAAATATTAAGTCTGGAACTAGCCGCCATTCGTGATACCAAATGGTTATTTGATCAATTTTATTACGGTTTTATAAACATGCAATACATAATATATTTTTCTAAAAAATAAATAAATAAATTTTTTAATGTTTTCAAATAATTGATTCATTAAAAAAAATTCCGAAAATTTCTGATTCTATGTATTTAGAAAAGAAAATGAAAAAAATGATGAGATATGATGATGGCCAAGAATGAAATGATAGCAAATTTATAATGATGTAGTGTTAATGTAATTGAAAGAATTTATAAATTTTATCTATATTCGAAATCGAAATAATGTCAATACAATGTTTGAAAAAATATTTATAAAAATCTTTCATCAATAAATCACATAAAAACAATACCAAAGACTTAAAACTATTGTATATTAAATTTAAAAAAAATATCTACTATTTACTGGTGTATGAAATCGCTTTGTAAATTTGTAAAATTTTGTTTCAACTTTTCACATTAATTTATTTTAATTATTTATTGCAAGAATAAAACACCAAATCAATTACATGTGATTAATAATAAACTGCTTTTAAGCATTTATTTATTTACGAATTCAATTTTATCGTTTCATATTTCAGATTTACGCAACGTCTTTCAGCTTCTTACAACATTTACAGGAATTGTTAAAAATAATACTAGTCGTAACTACGCCACTGCTTGTACTTAAGGAAGTACGAGCGCCAGGCGGTGTGGGGATAGGTATCGACTCTAGCGCGGTAAGGGGAACGCAGTAACCATATGATTTTTTTCAATATATAGATATACATTTAACATTGGCTAGTGGCGGAATTTATTTTTCTTTTAATTAATACACTTTAATTAGTCGGGCAAGTGTAAATGTTTTTGAATTAAATTTATCACTAATATATTTACTTTCATCCATAAGTTTTTTAAAAATATTCACCGACAGTTTTACGAGAAAAATACAGAAATGTATCAATGTTTGAATGTTACCCCATAAGACCAATGTTAAATTGCTCAACTTTAAAGTTAATTATTTATTTAAATGATCGGGCAATCTCCTTCAAATTTTTGGAATTTGTTTAGACATATTTAAACTTTGTATTAAAAAAAAATCAAGCCTTTTATCAAAAGTTGCCTTGGTGCTCGTACTTCCTTAAACGAACCTCCCCTATTAATTTTTTAAATAATAAGACAGTTGGCTTCGTAAAAGTCCGGATTTGACAAATTGGCAAATTCAAAAATTTACAGTGCTATTTAATAATAGTTATAATTATAATTAATATTTTTAGGATACACACTTACTGAAATTTAAAAGTTGTAAAATGGTTAAAAAAATGCAAGGGATGTAAGTGATATATATATAACTATTATACTATGTAGTTAGATTGTATTATTTCAGGGGAAATCATACATATAAACAAAAAATAAGAGAAAGAAAATTACGTAATTTTACGTAATTTCGTTTTACTATCACTCTTTTTTTTTTTATTCTAAGTGCTCCATTGGTTACATCATCGAATATCATAAAAATTTTGCGTCCAAGTAATTAAAATGGGTCTTAACTTTCATAATTGTTATAATTATTGGGGAGCCTAATTATTTATTAAAAATATTTTTACAGCAATGTTAACAAACTATTTCCACAAAATCGTAAAACGGGACTGGAATTTCGAAAGGATTTTAAACTACCTGTCTCATCTTTAAACAAAGTATGGCATCAGTTTCAATACATAAGCTATCCGGATGTGGCAATTTTACGAGGATCTTTATGTCAAACTAGTAAACGATTTCGACCTAGAACAAATGGTCGCCAAGATGCAGCCAATTGTATTGTGGCAATAATATTCGCAAACATATTTAAAATGTCCGTTTGGATACCAAAATTTATTGATAAAATTCTTATTATTGGTGACGAATTATTAACATTAAGTATAACATTTAAGCCACGTTTGCGCTATGAAATTTCAAAACCAAAAGATTTATACAACAATGTGTATATTGACGATGTTAAAATTAGTTATACTACTGATGGACCTACTGTAAGTGGTAAATTATATGCTGAAAATGGACATACTGATCTCGAAACTGCATTAAAAGAATATCTCGAAACATATGAAGCAGGTATACGCTTAGTAAAATCTATCAATAAATAATAATCAATGATATAGGGTTGTCCCGTTTACAAGTAAAAGATAAGATATTCCTTCTGCTACTCATGTTAAAAAAAACATGCAACTGACGAGATTTGGGCCAGAGACATCCTTGTTACAATTTGAGTATATCGAAAGGTTTCTTCCAATTTATTTGCCTTAGCTAGAATAATTATAATAATAAAACTATAAGACGGAAAAACTATAGCTATAACTATAGCCCCCCCTTGTACCTAGACTTTTTGGTCCTCTATACCCTCCTTTAGAACACTCCATCATCTGAAAGCCAGAATTCCTTCTGACTCAAGGTGGAGAGAAAGAACCATGCAGAGCTGTTGATACTATAGGATCTAATCGAGACCAGTGGCATCACAAAAAGCCAGCTTCTCCGCTCCGCCGTAATTGTTCCCATAATGAATGGATCCAATGTTTTAGACCCAAATATTCTATATCTAACACCTTGAAGATTTTTATAGGTGCAAAAACGTATGAGTAGAGGTTTCATCGTCCTCCAGGCACGATCTACAACTAGGATCGTCTGATATTCCCAAGTTAGGAAGGTGATAGTTCAACCGAAAGTGGCCTGTCAGAAGACCCATTAATTTTCTCAACTGCACTCTGGTCAGTTTCAACCGGGAACAGGTAAATGGTTTAGCTGTGGGGTTATACACAATTTATCCTGCCACATGCCATCCGTGAAATCCTAATAATTATGATGGGCTTCCCGAAGTCACTCTTTAACACCAGAAATCATAGATGATTTTCCTATTGGAATAATAGGTTCAGGCGGCAGGTGTTGGAGACGACCCCTTTTATACCAGAGTGGCCGGGATCCTATATCAACTCGCCCTGTATATGTTAGAATATATAGGCTGGGATATCAAATTGGAAGCTTACTTTGTAATATATCGAGTACTACTACGTTTCCAATATTAAACGAAAATAATTGTCTTTGCGATAAGACAATTTAATATTTCACTGTCACAATTGTCATAATCTAAAGTGTTTGTGGAACTAAAATATAACACCACTGAAAATATTAAAATGTGAAAATAAAAATATTCCCTACTCTAAAACGGTTATAAGAAAATTTTTTAGCAATTACTCTGATCTAACGGCAACAATTTTTTGATTAAAAAAATCCAAATAAAATTTGTGTTTGAAGAAAGACAAATAACATTTTAAAAATTTTTCATTATTAATTTTTCAAGTGTTTATAATTTGTCGTAGCTTTATGTACGGTTTTAACTATGGTAGTGGCATTTTGGAAAAAGAGTAGTGCATATTATTACTTTGATCCTCACGAACGAGATGAAAAAGGTAAAGCTGTTCGATTTCGAGATGGTAAAGCGTGTGTTATGAGATTTATTACTGTTGAACAGATGGTGAATTCATACTTTAAAAATTTGGATCGTAGTAAAAATTTTACTTTTACGTTATTTTCTATTAATATTTTACGAATGGCAAAAGTACGAATAAATCCACCAGTTGTACCTGAACGTAAAATACCGTTGATTTCCCCAAGAGATGCTGCAAAAAAATCAAGCCAAAAAGATTCTAATGCAAGTTCAAGTACTTCTGTTGATGGAAAACCAGTTCCTCCACTAGAACCTAATGACAAAATAAAAGATGTATATGAAATGAATCCTGAATATGTAAAATTTGAGGACAAATATCGAGAGCAATATCAACAGCTTGAAAATATACCGGAAACACATATAACAGCCTTGTCAATCGAAATTAAACCTCATGCTGCTCCCAGTGCTACATACTTTCAACTAACTTCGAGTAATACAGGAATATTAAGAGGAAATACATACAAACATTCCGATCTAGCACCGTCTGTAAGTCTTTACTGCCTTGGAATGCTTAAAATATATAAATCACGATATTGGACCAAAGACATTGTTAACCATATATTGCATTATGGTCACAAATTATATAAACAATCATTTTATAAACAAGGAAGTGGGGGTGACCGCCGTGTAGAATTAAAAAATGTTTTCAAAGATATTATCATTATGGGTAAAAGATTTACATCCGAAATCAATCATAGTGCTGTTATTGGTGTATTGAATACGGTTCAAGAGGATCAGGTGGATCTGCAAAGAGGGATAGTAGACTTTTTTAGAGAATATGATACTGGGATTATTCAAGGGCCAATTATTGTGGCTATTTGGCAAGAAGCAGATTTATATTATATGTTTGATCCTTGTGAACGTAGCAACAATGGACACATTCTTCATGTAAATTAAATTTATCATATTTATATGTTCTGAATAATCAAAAATCCAATATTAGAAAAGGATACCTTCATTTGTTAGACTAGGTACATTCCGATCCCATCCACACGTGGAGGAAGAATGACTCTAAATTTGCGATCCAAGTAATAAATAGGAACAGTAGAATCTTGTGCCATTTCCAACATTGGGGCCACAGACTCCAGTCTATTCATTATACTCACGTGGCCTATGTACCTCTATAGAGATACTATGTAATGACGTTACTACAGAGTCTCTTATCTTTGTCTGATCAAGGATTTTGAACGTAAATATTTTGCTTATTTTTAAAGATTTAAAAAAAAAATCACTTCAGTCCGCTATGTGTAAAATAAAAAACGCTTCAATTCTTTGTATTTCTAGATGACCTTGAGAGTTCCCTTTATTATGATAGATTTGAATACGCTTTTCTAATGTTGGAAGACCAATTTTATTAACATGTACGATTTACACATAGACAGGAGTTTAAAAGAGATTTTTTTAATACTTTCATTTAGCCGATAGATAATTGTGAAGAATTACCAGAAGGTAAAGCTTGTGTTACATGGTTTAAATTATTAGATGACTTAACTAAACTGTACTGTGATAATGTTCCTAAGGAAAAACGATTTGATCCATTTTTTATTAGTAATGTGATAATTACAGATTATGTTGAAGTACCACTACCTTGGTGTAATTTTCTAGGTAAAATTATTTTTCGACTAATTCCTTTTATAAAATAATATTAAACTCCTGAAATATTTTTCACCAAAAAAATTTTTTTTTAAAGGTGTAAAACCTGGTAAATGGATTTTACGAGGAACTTTTAGCCAAAACAACAGTAGATTTGCGGATGATAATAGAAATTGTCAATGTACTGCAAATGCTGCTATTGCTATAACTTTCAGATTATTGTATATTATGGAAGATTGGAGCACGGATATAATTGATAACGTAATTTTTTCCCCATAATTGCTGATTCTGTTTTCTTAAATGTTCCTAATTCTAAAGAAAAAATTAGTTGACTTTTTTTTTTAAAGGTTCTTTAAAAGACTTCACAAAAGGTCATTCTGATAGACTTACCTGACTTAAATCCTTTGATTCTTTAAGTGGAATACAGTGCCGTAATGAAATTCCAGCAGGCGTTTCTCTTGCTTGACAGTTCCTTCAGTTGATGCCAGGTCTTGCAAGCCCACCTTATCTCCTGGTACACACTCCGTTTCGGGGTCTATCTAGGTTGGTTTTTTCTCCGTTGAGGGTTCCACTCCAGAATTTGGCCTATGATGTTTCTCAGTTCACAACAAAGCGTATGCCTCAGCCATCAAAACTTCCTGCGTTTGAATCATCTGATAGAGCGACATTTTATTGCGAAAACTAAATAGTTTATTCAGCATCTGTATAGCAATTATACCTAATAAACGGCCAGAATTGACCTAGATTCAAACTCTTTTAATTAAGGTATTGAAAAATAACAATGAACAGAATTGTATAGAGAAATGAAAAGCCAATAAGAGAACTAGTGAATGCAGTATCTACTGAAAGTGCAGAGATATTTTCAATGTGATGTGAGAAAGCTAGCTGCCTAACAACGACAGGATTCTTCTTGATTACTCAGCGAACTGAAAATTTTGCTTTATTCTTTCTGATAGTAAGGTGTCACTTTGAACAATTAATGCTCTAAAATATTTAATATCTAATCGAGGATGTAAGAGGAGCAAAAAGGAACATAATAAAATTTGATTTTCCAATTTCTTAAAATTAAAATTTTAACATTTAAGGAGCTTATTAAAATAAATTAAATTTTTGGTTGTACTATAAATTTTAGTATTACCATTTTAGATATTGTTGGAAGGAGATGAATTTTATTCAACAACTGTTCAATATCTTAAAGATACTAAAAAATTCAAACATCCATTTTTAATGTTGGATGAGCTCATGAGAAGTTATACATTACTATCCATATCTGGAAAACATAATGGTAAACGAATAAATTTTGATATTCGAGAGTGCTTAGTAAATGGAGTAATATCTGCTAGCGATGATAATGCACAAACTATGAACTTAAAAAAAGTATGTATATTTTACAAAGTAAAATATGAACTTTTAGGTGTGTTTAATTCGTTTGTTTTTTCAACATAATTGAAAGGGTATTATCAAATTTTTCACATGCTATGAATGTGGTGTAGTTACTGCCGGAAACATATCTGTTGCAATATGGAAGTATAATAATTATTATTACTACTTTGACTCCCATTCAAGAGATCATAAAGGAGTAACTCACGGTAAATTTTAATTTTGAATATCTACCGTAAGTTGTCCACTAGGGAGGTTAATTAGAGAATGCTTAGGCTTAAAGTTACTAAACGAGAATTTTATAGTTTGTAGCGTTGTGAGAGCTTATTTTGAAACTTGGTTGATAATTATTTCCGAAGTATTTGCATGAATATAAATGATTGATCATTCTAACGTGCAACGACTTTGGTAGCCAATGTCTCCGATATCTAGGCGACAACGAAACCCTAATTCCGGTATATCTAACTTCTAACGTAGTTCAAGACAGCTGATATCTTTTCTGACTATTGGCAAATGTAAATTTAGACCTAACGTGAGTTTAGAAAGGATGCTGAAAATAATAAAATTAATTAGGCCTAACTGCGGTTAGTTCTATAGGAATGGCATAGGAATGTCCGGCTTTCCAAGGATATCCAATTTTAAGAAGAGATAAGATCGTATTTGTGGATCTATAATTTTGCAGATATAATCAATATGATAGCGGGTATTATATGGTATTGATTGGTATGTAGACATGTTGAATATCCTGGCCTACCAATAAAACGCGATACAAAAGCTGCCACAATGAGAAGAAATTACATTTATCAACTATGTGCCCGAAATGTATACTGCAATGCTGGTCTTAAATAATTTCAAGTGGTTTAAAAATACTAGTATCCATGTGGGAAAGTCGCTCTTTATATCCTATATTGCGCCTCATTGTTTGAGCGGTTCTCACAGCTACCGAAATCGAAACTAATCAAGCCTAATCGACTACCCTAGTGGAAGAATACGCTGCTGTATTAAAACTAATCAATTTCGATTTTTTAAGGAATTGGAACTGCTTGTGTACTACGGGTAGAAAATATAGAAGAATTGGTAAAATCAATAGAAACAAATTTACAACCCGTACCCAAAGATTTTTTTAACATAGGATATTGCGAAGCTTCGATATGGGAAACTGATGAATCAGGTTTAAAGAATTTCTATGTAGGGGCTAGAATAGTTATCACTGACATAAGCTATCACGTATTAACCTTCAATGTTCATGGGTATCAAATTTAGAACATCATCATTCCTCAAAACTAACTGACTATATTTCTTAGATTTTTGGCATCTTTTTTAAGTTTCTAACGTTCCTAATCAGATTCTTTTTGATGCGACAAAACATTTATAAATGGTTTTGATATTTGAATCCCAATGAGAGATCAAAGTGCGCCTACAAAATTCAAATTTTGTAAAAACTATGTATAATTTTTCAGGTTTAATAAAACCACCATTAAATAATTATACTCGAATTAATGAAACATCTGCCATATTGCGAGCAACACATCATGAAGGGGACAAACTGATTTACTATGAAAATGCTAACAAGCAAACATTTTCAAATTGTATAGCAGCGACTGCAATGATGAAAATTATTTCTCCATCCTTGTGGACAGTAATGATTATGGATGAAATATTAAAATATGGGAATCTTTTGCATGAACGGGCTTATTTAAAAGTATTAGAAAATAATCCAACATTTGATGAAAACTTAACTTTTAACGAATGTGAAAAAGCATTTCGATTAGGTGATTATTTTATCACAGTTGAGCCAGACAATACTATAACATCTAATTTTGAAGTGGAATCGGAAAATATTATACTTAACACATTTACAACATACTTTCGCCAAGATAAATCTGATGTAAATAAATGTGCTATCTTTTCAAGCCCTTCTACAACTATAGCCTGTTGGATGGATTTAGATATAATGTATATTTTTGATCCTAAAGAAATGGATAGTGAAGGAATTTCATACGATAAAGATATATGGAGTGACAGACAAATAACGCCTGTAGAATCATTTATGGAATATGAAGGAGAAGGAGAAATGGTAGTGTTGTTTTTTGTTTTAAGAATAGGATATTACTTTTAAAAATTTTTACAACAAAAATTTTTATAATTAATTTGAGATGCTTCGCGCACCGAAACTATTAATTTTTGAAATGATGGTGGAATCAATCCGACAACCTAACTACACCGTGAACATTACCGTTGACCTCCGAGGTTGGATAAAACTCAATTTATAGACCTTAATCAGTAACACAATTTATATAATGATAGATCTGTCTCTCGAAATAATTTTTACATGTGGATTCGGAGGGGGGTCGGTATTAGATATTCATCCTTTCTTTGCATTCGAGATTGGTGTTAGATTTGTCGCCCATTTTTAAACATAAATGTTGTTTTGAAATGAAAATACGTCGGTCTTTTTAAATAAAATTGTTCATTTTTTTCTACAGTTCCGGTGTCCTTAAGGGTAGTTAAGGGACTCCAATTGATTACTTGTTAATTGTAATATACACATTAATTACAGGCAGAAGAACAAAATGAACCCGAAATGATGGATGAAAATAACAATGAAGAAAAGCAATTTGTTGTAGAAGAAGAATCTGAATATTCAAATTATTCACCAATAAATACGGAACACCCACCTGGTAAAGCTTATGTTAGATGGTTCACAACGTTAGATACATTTGCTCAACATATTATTGATAATACACCTCCAAATCAATTAAAAACAGCAGAATTTATTCTTCAACCATTAAAGGTTACCGTTAAAGTCATTGAAACAGAAAAACCGATGCCACCAGAGGGATCTTCAATTCAGGCACCACAAGATGCAGATCCTGCCTATGTTGGACCATGGTTAGTAGAAGAAAGAAGTATATAGTTATCTTAAGTCTTAAGAGTTAAATGAAACTTCTTTTATGCTTCAGATTTTTGAGCCTTTGTTTCTGTAATTGATTCAACGTCATATTTTTTTTTACATACGTTGGTTTTTGGTTAATAAGAATGGAAAACACCTTCTATTTTGACCCTTCTCTCCTATAGCTCATAAGGCGAAATTTATTTTATAGTGAATTTAAATATTCAAACGCGCCATGCACTCCTTAATGTATACAGAAAAATTGTGGCCCAGAATGCAAAAAATTTCATTTAATAAACTGACATGATATTCATTTGAATTAATTTCTTCTGCCAGGTATAATTTCCAAGAAATTAATTATGGTATGTGGATAGTTCGGGGAACACATTGTCATTCAGATTTGCGATATGCCGAAACTAATCGCGGTAATCAAGATGCTGCAATTGCAATAACATTTTTTATTTTGAAACATAGCATTGAAATACGAGAATTTAAAAGTGGTTTGGTAGATGCTGTTTTAAAATATGGAGATAAATTACATACATATTGTTTACAAAAACTTAAAAAAAGTATGATGCTCGAAAATTTAGACAGTAAATCTATTTCTGTAGCTTTAACGAATACCAAATTTGAACCATATCAAATATTTAAAGAATTTTGCCTTGGGCAATATATCTATAAATTAAAATTAGATGAAAAAATAATCACTGGTGATATTATGTCTAGTGGTGAAGCTAATCCAAAAATAAGTAACGACGAACCTGTAAAAAATTTGTATGGTGCAATCGACTCTATAATGGACAAAAATTATAAAAATTGTATCCTAAATGTTAAAAATAAATCATTTGCTGTTTATAAAGGACAAAAAATGTATTATTTATTTGATCCAAATTGTCGTGGTCCCAACGGATTGAAATCAACAAGTGGTGCGGCGTGTTTGATTAGATGTATATCTCTAGATCAATTAATTGAAGTAATTAAATTAAACTTACCTGAAGAAGGAAGTAATCGCTTCTATATAGACGGTGTAAACATTGAAAAAATACCAATAAAACGTGGAACGAAATTAGGTAAAAAGAAAATACCAGAATCGATTACTGAGCCAACCGCATATACAACAATAGAACCAGGTAAAATAATATAATTCAAACTTACTTCAGAACTTGTTTAACTTTCAGCTAAGGACATGGTGCATTCTCTGCTCGTATCTGGTCGATAATAATATTAAGACGCCAGACTTACGACATTTTATAAAAGCATGCTGTTCAGGTGTTCTCGTTAGTGTAGGGAAAAATGGTCGAATTTTACCGCCGTTTAGATGTCACGGATAATTCCACGTTGGGTTTCAATGTTACCAACTTGGTTAAAGGCCATCAATTCCGCTTGGTGCATACTCCCTTGATCTATGACAGTCTTTGATACATCATTATAATAGAATTCGGCATCTTTTACCTTGACTCTCTTTAGTTGGTTACCATCCCAATTATTTATGCAAGGTTCTTACTGAGAATTTATTTCCGAATTTTTGAAAGATAATGAAATATGATATATCCTTGAATTGTACATTCTGTAAGACCTGAGTGTAACAATATTGCGTGTCATTTCAAAGTTAGATTCGACCTGAAAGTGGCTCTTGCTGCGTATAGAGGAAAATGGGCAATAGATTCAATATAACCTCAAAGGCTTTTAACGCCTGTAGACCTTCTGGGAGTAGAGGGTATGTTAGTTGTTGAACTTTAGTTAATTCTTTTTAAAGAGTCTCCTTTTCGAAGGTTGGCCACTACACCATTTATTCACAAAACATTCTAGGTTTGATGACGGTAATGTAAAGCATTGTGATAACTGCAATATAATTAGACACTTGTTTTTATTTTATAGGAAAAATAATCCTAACAGGAACACTTTCACAAGAAGATGAACGATTTAATCGTGGGACAAATATGCAAAGTTCAGCTTGTGCCCTTGTTGCATTAGCTATGAGTGAGATTCATCGCACTGATACTTGGACTAAAAATATTGTTGATGAAGTAATAATAAATGGAGATCGATTATATGGTGCAACACTAGATAATGTCGGTTTTAATTTTAATCCATGGGAAGAGACAATGACTGTACAAATGTGTAATAAAGACTTTTACATTGGAGTCAATCATGTTATTTGTGAAATAATTGATGAATTTGATGAATATATAATGCCACTTGCAAAATTACATCATGGCGTGGAACGATTCTTTAATTCTAATTTAACTCATGGAGTTATTCAATCAAATCTCTTAACTGCAGCAATATGGAAAGATTCAAAATTTCATTATATACTGTATCCAAATCCAATGAATTCAACGGGAAAAATTTATCCAAATGGAACAGCTTGTATAATGGGCTTTTATTCGTCAGATATTTTGAGCGAACAATGTTTAGCAAATATACCAAGAGAAAATTATCAAGAAGAATTCAAAATTGTACCAATCGCAATTCATTTAATTAATAAAAAAAACCGACCAAATGCAGAATTTTATCTAACACCATCATTAGATAAACAAGTATTTGACAATAATGGAACTAAATCAAGGAAAAGACAAAATATATCAAAGAAATCAAAAAAACTATCCAAATATTGGATTCCGCTTAAAGAAGACTCGTCAATATTATATGCTGGATTCAGTCAAACATCAAAAGTATTTATAGAATCTAGCCGCGGCTATCAAGCGGCAGCTAATGCAGTTATTTCAATTGTCATGTTCCATTTGAATGAGCCCAGTTCTTGGACCCAAAATACTTTGAACAGTATTCTAATGTCTGGTGATCAGTTATATAAAGACAGCTATTTACGCTATCGACCTTTTGATAGAGAAATTGGATTAAATATGATATTACGTAAATTTTATATTGAAAAATATTGTGTTGAAATTGTTATATACAAAGCAACCATCGTAGGAAGCTTAAATGAAATTGATATTTCAAGCGGTATCTCTAATTTCTTTTTATATGAACGTGCTGGTGTATTTATTGCATTCAGTATGACTTTGGCGATGTTTCAAAAAGGTGGACAGTATTATTTATTTGATCCATATGGTTGTGAACTTAAAGGTGATATTAATAATTACGGTAAAGCAATTCTAATACGGTATAAAAATTTAAATAATATTGCGAATTATTTATACAAACAATTCTCGACAAATAATAATAATGAAAAACAATACAATATTCATGCTATTCAAATTAAAGATATTGTTTATGTTCCATAAAATAATAAAATATCATTTTGTCAACTTTTGCATTTAAAAAATTTATCTTCAAATATCATATTAAATGTTGTGGCTTTGACTGTAGTTTCAATATTCCAATTGTAAATATTTATATTTTAATATTCCAATCTATAAACAAAAAATTAAAATTGAAGTCTCTGACGTAATTACTTCTACAATGTTTAGACTCGGCATTTTATGATGTAATTTGAGTGTAGATAAATGAACGTGCAATCAGTAGTAACACAATTAATTCCTGCTTTGTATCTAGCGACTTTGGGGGTGCCAACCTCACAGCCCCCTTTTTACAAAACAGAACAAAATATCATTTACAGCTTTCCACATCTGTACAGACCCTCAAAATGGATCTAGAGAGTTAAAAATTATATAAAGGTTCAGTTAGTGTCAAGCATGTGCTTTTTGGGTTGCCAACTTCCCAGCTCCCTCTTCATCTTTTTACGAACGAAATATCTTTTTTATGATTTATTACGGTTTGCACATTCCCTCAGTTCCTCCATATAAAGTTAGAGAATTGGAAGTTTTTATTTAGTTTCAGTTTGTGTCTAGGGAGTGCTTGCTCATATTTTCGAAAATTCCAATGAAAAGCGAGGAACTGTTTGTTTAAAAAAAAATCACTTTTTTGGAAAATAACAAAATGTTTATCATTTATTTTGAAAAAAGTTTTAATACAACAAATTAAAAAGTGGACGGATAATTAAAAAATACTAAATATATAAGTTTAATCTGCTTACTAAAAAACTACAAACATATTACTAAATTAAAATTGGATTTGTACTTGATGACTTAAGTAAAAAAGTTTTTATAAAAACAGACCAGAGAAATTAAACAAAATAAAAACCAACTAAAAAAATAATACATATAACTAAATTTTGATATGCATTTGAAATATTTTATTGTAGAACATATTAAATAATAATACATTTCAACAACCCCCTTCTATCCGATCCCCAGCTGCACTGATTGAATTAATCAAACATTTTCGAGTTTTATTGTAGCCATGTTCCAAAACTATGATAACATCTAGCTGTCTATTACTTTGACACATCATTTATATGTATTTAACATTATAACGAAATATCAAAATGATGGCCACCTAAATGTTATCAGCTTTGGAACACCGCTTGTATAGTAAATATCTAATGATATTTAATTTATTTAAAGTACGTACTCGATTATAAATAATAATTCAGTTTAATTTTAACCATTATAACATACAAATTAAGCTTCATATAAAAATTTAGTCTTCCTCTAATTTGTCTCATGTCTAATTTCTCTGGATCGATAAAATTTATTAAAATTAATGTGATTCAGTTTCATTTGGTTTGTTTGTTGGTGATGTTTCATTTTTTGTGTAAATAATTTCGGCATATTCAGTTTTTTCATCTTCTTTTTTTACAATTGGTTTTACAGCATTCGTTTTTACTAAATCTAATTCTGCATAAACAATTCCATCTTTTTTCTCTCCAGTTACCTGTGTTGGAGTTGTAGGTTCAATATCCTCTTCTTGTATAGTCTGTGAACAAAAATTTCAATTTATTTATAAACGGGTCAATTGATAATTTAAGCATTCTATATTACATCAGCATCTCCAATTTCCACATCATCGTTTTCTTCCTCTGCTGGTGTTTCATTTTTTTTCTTGAATATTGACTTTAAATTCTCAAATCGTTTCTTCTTTTGAGCTTCAACATTAGCACTTTCTGTATCACTACTGAAATAAAGCAGACATAGTCATTGTCCAATAATTTTAAAGATTAATAGTGCTATCCTAGTCCTAGTCCTTGATAGAATATTATATGAATCTATAATATAACTTTGAAAATTTATCTTTTTGCTTAAAAATGGTAGGTATTAAAAAGTATTACATAGTATATATATAGTTATTGCAGTTTATTATAAATAATGTGTCTTAGCTTACGCTAAATGAGCAGTTGAACTAAGGGAAAATGTTTTTTGATCGATTGGAATAACTAAATAAATTTTCTACCATTGGATCTAATACCACAATATTTCGAATTATATTTTACCTTTCATAATTTTGATTATTAGATGCAGCACCTGCAACAATAAAGAATTAATAATAAATATTTGAAATTGTTTATAACGTTTGAAAAATTTTAGTCATTTATCGCAAATGTGGAAACCAATATGAACTTTTGAATTGAATTTTGCAGATCCCCTCGTCATAAATTTCTTATAGAATATTTAAAATTATTTCAAAAATAACAATACCTTTTAGAGTTCAGCTCAGAAAATTTACATTTCACGAGTAGTAAGTGTGCATTTTAACTGATAAAAAAATTTTGGCAATAAAATTAATAATTATCAAAAAGGCACAAATATCTTCCATTAATTTTTAATAAAGAAGTGAATACAAATTTTAATAAAGACGTGTACAAAAAATTTACCTCCTCAAAATACTATACATTTAGAAACTTATTCAAAGTCAAAGAAAAAAAATCAGAGCTTCGTAAATATTGCTTTCTAAAATTTGTTTACCAATTGAAGTGATTTGAAGTGTGACCAATTTCCCTTTCTCAGGAAATAAACAAAAAATATTATTTACACATTTTACAAATGTCTAATAGTTTTTCTAAACGGGAAGAGATGGAAAAACTAATCCTCTCGTCTTTATCTGAAAAATTACGTGGGATAATAAATAGGTACCACTTCCAAAATTTGAATTTGGGGTCTAATGTAAAAAATGTTCCTTACCGTTCAATTCGTGTTCAATCAATCTATTTCTAATGACAAAATAAAAGTATGTGCAAAAGCCCATCTCACCAGTATCTTTAGATGTTACATCTAATTTATAAGACCGTTAAAATAATAAGTAGCAACTCTTAGCCTTGATATTTTTCTATTAGTGCTTTTTTCAAATTTTATTATACATGAAGACAAACCCATCTTTGCATTTAATATTTAAAAAAACAATATAGATTGGTTAAAAACTAGGTTTCTTTAAGTCGATAAGAATTAAATATAAAAGTGTAACAGTAATTTTTTTAAAAAAGTAATTTATTTAAATGTTGCCAAAAATTCGAATACAATAAATTTCTTATCGACTACGTGAATATATAAAAATCGAATGTCTATAATACAACTGATAATAAATTTTAAGGTATTAAGAATACATACAATAAGAATATCGTGCAAAAATAAAAATAAATAAAAAAAATTTAATCAAATTGAGATTCGTTCATTGGAAACAACACTTAAATATAATATATATATTTATATTTTTATTTTGATAGACTATCAATACCCCTGAGTCAATAGGAAATTGTAGCTATCGTTCATACAAATATGTCTTATCAACTAATAACTATACTCTAATTAATTTAAAATAGTTTTTCATTCAAATATTATGAGGTTATTTTCCATTCTCAAATTTTAAGGTAAATGAATTTAGTATTTTTTCTAGATATATATAGTTTTTGAGAATTTGTTCATACAAGCTCGAAATTTTGAATGGAATTTTTTGAAACTATCTACAAAATTGGAATTTGACTTAAAGTGAAATAAAAATATATAACAAATGAAAATATACAATATTAAAGCAGAATTACCAACCTTTATCCAAATCATACAGTAGAGTTCGTAATAGTATAGGTTAATATAATTCTATACCCGGATAATCATTATTTATCTAACTGAATTTTATAAAAACTTAAAAAGGCGAAAACTGTACGATTTAAAAAAATATAGAGTGTTCCAAACATTAAAAGGGCAAAGTTTGCAGAATTCGATTCGTCTTCGGGTTGCGATAGCACCCGTGGTTTTCACAAGAGGTTTTAACATGGTTTCGATGGAGATAATAATATTGCAAAAATCAACAACGATGAGGTAGTCCAAGACAAATAAAATTTGTATGCAATTATGGCGAAAAAAATCTAATAATCAAAGTTAATTGTATGAAATTAATAATTACCTTCCTTTGTTAGAGCAATATACTAATTAAAATATAACAGGGAGATTAACAAAATGGTTTCTACGATAATACTTAACACAGTCTAATATACTACCCTCATCGTTATTTAAATAATCAAACAGAAAACATGAAAAATTGGATTCTCTATGTAATATTCATGCTAAATAATAGTAACCAGCTTTTTAAAATTAATGTAGAAGTGCCTAAAACAACAGCCAGAAGTTTTTCTTTGTTATTACGTTTGGTAGTTCCACTTTTGAGGAGTAATAAACTAGTTTTTTCTGGGAATCATTTTATAATTAAAATTCTACTGTAGATTTGATCTAATAAGATATCAGGGAGCAATTTTCGGCATTTAAAAATTGAATATTATTATTATTTACTATTTATATTTTTTTGCACAATTAAGTTTGTCAATCATTTACATAAAAATTTTAACTTACAGATTTTTTAAATAGTGTAAAAGAAATTTAAGACACAGGGAGACTATACTTTTATACGATCGATCATGAAATTTGGAGTCAGATATACACAAACCATTTCCGGTATTATACTAAATTTGGTCATAAAAAATTATGTATGAATAAATCCGTTATTGGAAGACAATATTTTACAAAAAAAATTATTATTTAATTATCTGTAATAGGACAATTGCGTAGGCCCGTCTTACCTAGTCAAATTGTCGTTTGTCAGGTAGTCGAACGCAAGCGCATTGATAGATATGGACATAAATTTCATAAATGTCAAATTATTTTTGATACATATGGACATAAATGTCAAAAGTGGATTGTATAACGTTTGCGTACGACTATAAAACAACCTAAAAAATCATCTCTTTGATTATAAGACATTGTGAGATACAAAATGAATCCCTATCCAATATGTAATTGATTGACTTATTATTTAATAAAATAAAATTTAAATAATTTGAATTTTGTTAAAAAATTTTTTTTTTGAAGAGTTCTAATAAAATAAATATTTTAAAATATTTAAATATATTCTAGAAATGTGTGATTCGTATTTAAAATTGATTTGAAAAACTAATTTGGCAGTTTTATTTTTCTTTAATTATTAACTATATTTAATAATTTTTAAAATGAGATTTTTTCAAATTGAATAACAGTTATGTAGTTTGCGATGTCACATAAATTTTTGCGATTATAAATTTGTATAATATGGTTAGTAATTTTAATACTTTTTTTTTAATAGCACATAAATTAGGATTTACCTTTTCAGATATTTTATATACCAACGAACATGATTTTGTAAGAGAACTATGCAAAGAAAATGAATAATTGTGTTAAATTATTGAAATTAAGTTATTTGACTTAAAGCATAAAATTTGTAGTTAAATCCATAATTTTTGTTCAATTATTACCACTTTGATGGTCTAAAATAAATAATCCAATTAAAATCTAATTGAAATGAATCATTTTGAATCATAAATGGGATTTTCAATAATCCATTTACAACACTTTAAAAATAAGTTTATTTTCATTTTTTCATTATCTAACTTTTTCAATTATATTATAGAAATTTTGTATGTAACATTTCTTATAAAATAGACAATATATTAATTGACCATACAAAAATAATATGTTATAAATGGTATTTTATAAGTACGATATTCAGTTTTTAGATTGTCAATTATATACGAAAATTTCATTTTGTTCATTTTATAAGAAATTTCACATATAAAACTTATATATAAGACAATTGAACACTGTAGGTAGATGACGAAATCTTGTATTATTTTAACAACTTTTTAATTACACTTTAAGCATATATAAAATGAAGAATAATGAATTTGCCTTTTTAAAATATTTTTATATAAGTTTAATAATAATTTAAGTATAATATATTTTTATTTTTTCTATAATGGTTTACTTCTCAATTTTAATGTATTTCATTGAACGTATTTCAAGTATGTTAAAATTAACTCACTAAGGCTTGTAATTATTAACTTTTGTGTGTTAAAAAATACGCACCAAATATTAATAAATTTTGAAATATTTCAGTAAGAATTGATGAATTTCTATCATTTTCGATTCATTTCAATAGTATCCAATTGGAAAATAACAATTCATTTTATATTCTTTCAATTAGACTGATACACTTTCCTAAACAATTTCCTTCAGGGGACTTAATTTTCAGCGAATGATTTGTCCCCAATTACGTTTTCAAGTCTTATTTCAAAGAACAATAAAATTATGAATTTCACTAGAATGATCAGTTTAGTCGTTATGTTATACATTTTTTATTTAAAAAAATAATTTTACTAATTATATTTATGTCGTAAATTTCCTCTAAATACATTTTCACAAAAACGTTTTTGCAGGGGATATGATGGATAATGTTCTTAATAATTAGATATGTGTTTATTTTTAATTTAACTACACAAAAAAGAAAATGTTCCATTATTTTTCAAATGCGAAAAAACATTATTTTAAGAAAATATCACTTGGTAAAATTTTAATAACTTTGTTGTAAGTAATTCTTGTATTAAGATCACAATTGAAAATAATTAATATTTTTTTTTTTACATTTTACTTAAAAAAAGTTAAAAATTCCTTTTTTGTTTATAAATATTGATTATAAATCGGCAGTTGTTATTACACTTCAGTGTCAACTTTTTTCTCGGATCGTTTAATATCAGTTTCAGTTGGAATTTTAGTATTTCCATTTACATAATCGTCTTGAAGATGTTCCGATTTCACTTGTTCACTATCAGGAGATGGTACCGTTGGATTATGATGACCCCCCTCTACATCATAGTCACCATCACGCTCTTGCACTGATGCACTGTCTTTTGTGTAGTCAATTACATGAGAACCACCTACGGACAGACCAACAAATTAATGAAATAAATGTTAATATTTAATTACGTTATAAAAGCAATTACGCTACTGCAAAGCAAATTATCTACAGTAAACCCTCGAATAAATGTTCTCATATTATGTTGGTCAGAGAATTTAATTATTTAACATGACGTTAAAAAGGCGTTATGATATTAAATATAGTATAGCGTATAGTATTCACTTAACGTACAGTAATTTAACAGAGTTGCAAGAGAATTGTAATTCACTGTTAAAAATATTTCCAAAATTATTTTTTCAAGTTTTTATTTTTTAAGAATTACAATGCTAGGAAAAACACTTGCCTGGTTTCATATCTACCCAGAGTCCCTATAAGTCATTTGCACTGTAGCGATGGTTCGTTTACTAGACGACGGCCCATAAAGAGAAAGTGTGATCAACACTTTACTCTGTCGCCTGGTTTTTCCCAAATCAAAGATTAATACCCTTGTTCGGTAGGCTGGGTGAGATCTTCTACATGGTAAGTCTAGAAAGAAACTTTTGCTGCATCGGGAATCGACCTTGAGAATGGTTTCAACGCCACTTCATTTAAATCATTCAATAATGGTAATAGACCTCATTATTGGTTGTTATCAAGTTTCTCTGTTAAATGTCTCTTAAAGTCTTATGTCTTAAAGATGACTCTCGTACATGACAGTCGAATCCGGTAAGTTGAATAAAACAA
>JAEMTY010000316.1:0-25000 GCA_020423425.1 Chrysopa pallens
AAAATATATTTATGTCCTATGATGAAAACTAACGATGAAATAGACATATTTTTAAAATATACATATATAGAATATTAAAAGATTTGAATTTTAAAAGATAAATGTGCTTACTCACATAGATAATACCATGTATTTGTATATATTAGTGTAATATGTTTGTATGTATCTATACAAATTATAATATTCTAAATAGGTTTATTTTAATATTATTTTCCGTATTCCAAGTGAAACGAAAAACGATCTCTATACCAAAAGTACGAATGTATAAATTACCATTGGTTTTCTTTATGGGACATACTTATGTTTCCAAATTGTATATAAAATGTATTTTTAATTTTTTAATGAAATTCACGATGTTTGATAGAGATGTTTAAATTTTTAGTAGTAACTTATCCCCTGGAAATTGATAAACATTTTATCAATTTAAGAAGATAAATGAAGTATCACTAATATAATATATTGTTTAAACTAATCAGTTATTGAGTAATCATCATTAACTGTGCGAAAGCGATTATAATTGGACGACTTTGACTTATACCAGATTTTGTAAGAATTCTATATCACGATTTGTACTTTTGTGTTCATTTTGGATTATCTGTTGGATTATCTCAAGAACAAAAACTATACTGGCATCGTACGCATAATTGTGAAACTTCATGATGATAAGTAAAATTGGATAAGGTGTTTGTGGACATAGTAAAATCCTAAAACCATCAAAGATATATTTGAATATAAATAAGTTACCATTGGTTTCTAAGGGGCATAGATATCTTTCTATAAATATGTACGATATATGATGCTTTTAAAAATATGTAAATTTCAAAACAATTTATCTATTGAAACTGATTTTCTTTAGATGTACAAATAAAATAAATTTCCTAAAATAGAAATTCATATAAATGGTTTTTGAGGTAAGAGTTTTTTTCCAAAAACATACTTTGAGTGACGCTTTAGATAAAATTCCTCAAGATGGTAAATAAAAATGTCAAAGAATAATTTACATTATTTTATTAACCAATCATAAATATAAAAATAACAACATAGATATTATAATAATAATTAAGTTTCTTCATATACTAAACAATTATTCTTCTTATTCCATTTACGTATAACTTTCCAAGGGCCTTCCTCTATAACTTATATTACACATTAGCTTCATTAGAGGTCTAATTTTCATCTATTGCAATTAATATAAGCCCAAAATAGAAGTGTACGAAATAATAACCAAAAATTTTTATGCCTCTTAGAAAAATTTAGGCACTGTCTATTAACTGTTTTTCCAATGGTAAATATTGATCTGGAAATTTTATGGAGTAAAGGATACATCCTAAAAATTACCCATAGATTGTATATTACTCTCACGCCGATACAGTTATGGTTTTGGAAAGCGCGCACATGAAATTATTTGTAAAATATAATGTTGCTATTTGCATATTAAAGCGTTTATCCCACAACTGCTAAACTGAGTTACCTTGCAACTGTAATATTTTTTTATTTCTATAGTTTACACATGTATTAATTTCAAACGATACATGAATTAGATCTCTCACGATTTATGTATGAAAAATATGAAAGTATATTTAAAATAGTTTATGAATTGAAAGCAGTAACATAGTTTTGAAAATTTTTTTAAATTAAAAATTTTGGTAATAAATTAGAACTATTTATGACTTTAGTAATAAATAGTTAGTATTATTCACTGTTCAAATTCCCGTTATCCTTTTCTGAACATTGCACATTGGACGTAAATATATGGCCGTATTTATAAATAAGTTAAGTATCTTTCACGGTTCATTTTTTGTAAAAGAAATTATAGTATTTATTTTTTTCTTTTTTTAAATGTATATAAATAATAATTAATAATTATTTGAATACGTAATAGGTACTACTATTTATTTTATTAATTTTCTATTACTAATTAAAAAAAAAAAAATTTGCTTATTAAAAAAATATTATTTTGTTAAAGTTATCAAAACTATTAAGTTATAAGTAATAGAATAGACTTATTATACAGGAATGTGTTTCTTAGAAACAATATATCAAATACAAGTGATTTATAAAGAATTTAAAATTTAACATATTTTAAATTAAATTAAGAAAGATACAAACTAATAGTCATTATTTTTTTGATTTTTTGTCAACTGTTTGATTTAAAGGATCGAGAAATTTCGATACATAAATAATTTTCAGGAAGAGGCAAAATATTTCAACCAATGCCCATGTACAGAAATACTAAATTCAATAACACAAAAATACTATTTTTTTCAGTAATTTTTTTTTTCTTAACAGGAAAATTTATTGTTAAAAAAAAAAATTTAAGCTCTCAAAGTCGGTGTTTCTCAAAGTGTCATAAGTTTTTTTTTTAAGTCGAAATATCATAGTTTTTAGTTTTTCAAATTTGGATTATGTTGAAAATTTGATTATTTTTAATAATTAAAAAAATTTTCTCATTCACGAATTTATACCTATTTTTAAGTTTCGCCATACGCCATCAAAACTTTAGTTCGCAATCTATTTTCATTTTAGAGTTATTTTGACTGACTGGCAGATGACAATGAATTAATTTTATGAACGTCTATATCAAAATTTTCTTTGTATGTTCAATATTCTCTAGCGTTACAAAATTTAGACTAAATTTAATATATACTTTTAAACAATTCTTCAATAAAATCGGTAACAACATACAATAAACTATAATTTTCTTGACGTCAATAGTACTTTAAAATATTCGATATTTCCCTTAATTCCACCGTTGAAATTTCTAGGAAAGAGGTTAGACATTATATAAAAAGTGTGATTAAGGTCACGTAAAAATAGTTTTTAAGGATGTCAATTCCGTATATTCCAAATATTTATACAATAAATTACGAATCAGCCTGTATAAATCCGTGTATGATTTGTAAGTGCCTACGTTTTTTTTACTTTTACTTTCAAATGTTTTTATTTACGTATTATAGGTACATTTTTCTATACAATCATTAGAACAAAATTAACATCTGTCAAAATAATAATAATTATACATATATGCATAAAATAATAATCACGTCATTAACATTAAATTCATGTAATTGAAAAAAAAAAAACAAAATACATTCTTCATTCAGTAAAAAATACAAATGGAATCTTTACTTTTAATTTTACTCTTTTGTTAGCTAACTAGCTTAAACGTTCCTGCCTTGCTTACCCAATTCACTCATTCAAGGCACTGTTTTAGAAATATATTCGGTACATGGGCATAACTATCTTTCCAGAGAACGCAAAGTATCTATCTGAAAATCAAAATTTGGCAAAATTACTTTTACAGCCAGGGTGATAAGAATGATGCTTCCACCATAGACACCTTCATTTTATGTCAAAGCTGTCAACAATTTGTTGAAGAACGTCTAATTAGTTTAATTATGAATTTGCTAGTAATTCTTTTGTAATAATTACAGTTAATTCAGTTTGGCCGATTTAATATTGCGAAGCCTGATCTCCTTGTGAAAAAATTTGAGGTAATTGAAAAGAATTTACATGACACATGAATTTTTCCATCAATAGGAAGATGCAATAAAAGCATTAATAGGGATAATACAATAGAAAAATTTGCTATGTAACCCATCAAAGTGTGACAATTGGCTCAATACCAAACAAAATTCGAAAATTAAATTAAAATTGATTAAAATTGCGGTAATTCTACAATAAGCGGTCATTTTCTACGGATAAATCGCACAACAATATTTTTGAAAATTAATGTAATTTATATAACATTTTTATTCACAATCAACTCATTTGTGTATACTAACATTATTTATCTTAAATATTGAAGGAAAATGTATATAAATGCCATGGACATTGATAGGATTTCTTACCGTAGAATGACCCTTATATATAATCACTATGGAGATGAACATGTATGACGTCATTTATGCAAATCTGCTTCTCTGTTTCATTTATAATTTTGTACGTTCATATTTTGGCTGTTTTTTATGATTTTTAAAAAATAACTACAAATTCATTTTCTTGAAGTAAAGACGCTTCAATGGAATTTTAAAAAATTTATGCATATTCCCTTCACATATGAAACCCATTCACTATCTTTAAGTTGACTTTAGCATTGTCAATATACGCTACTTGACATAAAACGTGTCCCTAATTTTCATTGCAAATACGCCAATGATTCTTAGTCTAATTTTTTAAAAGTGATTTTAACAACAATCTTGTTGACTTCAGTTATTATTATTATTTTTTTTTTTATATAAACGTATTTCAATATTAATTTCATACACGTAATTAAATCATTAATTATAATGTATCTTTTGATTAATAAAGTTTAAAATAAAGAACTTATATATATAGATCTAAGTAATTAATGAACAGAGAAAATATCAACTATTACTTGTATAATAAATCATTATCAAGTTGTGCATATAATTAATTTTTAATAACTTAAATACAACAGATGTATACATGCTTGTATACTTCACAGCTAAAAAATACGACAATCTGAATCTTTCATAACAATTTTAAGGTATAAAATACACGATAGAAACAGACGAGCTACTGTTTTTATTATTGTTATCGGAGTATCATTAAGAAAACAAATGCAAAAACCATTTTGTGACGACCAAAAGGGTTTACATTTGGTATTTATCTTTCTACTACAATATCATAAAATAAGAGTCACAATTTCCGTAGAGAAAAAAGATGCTACACTAATTATAACTAAGCCATGTCCAAGTTTTTAGAAGTATATTTATCAATTGCATGATATTATTTTGGGTACCCAACCTAATAACGCACATTATATTAAAATAATAAAGGTATGAATGATTCAGGTCGTTGCTTTTGTTATGTTGCCGAGTATACAAGTTTTATATTTATATAGCAACAGCATGACAGCATACGATTGAACGATTTTAATTTCAACATTTCTATACTGTTGACTATACGTAAATTTATACCATAAATTCGATATAATGTGAGATTTTCCAACTTCATACTTTATGTACTATGATAGGAAGATAAATGTTCATTAAATTCTTTCCACCCAATGATAATGCTCCAAATTTGTTTGAACAAATTTTGTTGAAGCCCTAGTAAATTTAGTAATATCAGAACCCCGAAAAATTGACTTTGCTAGATCTTGCTTGCCCGCAACTTCTTATTTCATATGGCATCCATCCAGGGTTTTGCAAGAAAAGTGATTAAGTCGAAATACAAGTCGGTCACCCAAGCTAAATCGATACAAGAAAATTAGTTTATTCATAGATATTATACCAATTTATTTCATTTTATGGCAAACAGCCAAGAGAAGTCGTTAAATATTTTAATTTAATATAATTTACTTATAAATTTGCCAATAATTCGTTAGCTATAATAACAGTTAGTTTAGTACCAATTATTACTAAAAAACTCCAATCCATAGGTCAAAATTTTGCATATTAAGTATATCATTTTTTCTAACCAATTTTCAGTAATTTTGCAGTGAACTAATTGTTTTTAAGATAAAAGTGGCATAACGAATAAACACAAATTTGAAAAGTAAAATTTAAAAATAAAATTATTATGGCTTTCGTAGGAAAAGATTGTACGTATAAATTAACCGAAACTCCTTGACCCAGAAACGAACTAAATCATTTCCATTGCAATTCCTTTTAATCGCCTTTTAATGCGATTAATAATTATATCAAAATATTCATTAACAATGGAGTTTTAGCTGCGTGCCCAAAGGGATCGTCTGTCTACTGAGATGAATCATATAAAGACACACCTTCTCCACTTTATTTTTTTATTTAATAGCAGCTCACAATAAATTCATATCCATAGATGAAAAACAGTTTTTGGAATGATTATGTGATTAGCAAATCAGTAAATCATTTCGAGAGCCAGACAATATGGCTCGTAAATTCAAATTCCTAAGGGAAACTCAAATACACCTACGCCAGCACTTACAGACTTACCTCAAAGAACTTATGACGAACAAAATAAATACTTCAAGTTAATATAGAAAGTCAAGTTAACGTATAATATGTAAAAAAATTGTAAAAAAAAGAAAATAGGTGGAGGATAATTATATAAAAATTATGTATATCAGAAAAAGATAAATGAAGTACTACTCACGAATTCCTAAAATTGAAATTGAGAATGAACAAAAATTCAAAAGTATAAAATATTAATGAAGGCCATAGTCAAATTTAAATCCGGTTTATAGAACAGAAATTTCATATGAAATATGAAAGCGAGAAAATTTTGGTGTAGCATGTCAAAATTATTATAAAATCAATGTTTCAGTCTAACCAGAAATTGGTAAAAGCAGGTTGATAAATATTCCCTTAAAGTACATAAAAGAAAGCATTTTTAACAAAAATATTATTAACTAAGCTGGACACATTCAGATTTGATTAAAATAAATATTAATTTTCAACCCATATGTGCTTTTCTTTCGCAGATAACCCGAGTCTTTCTAGAGATGATGAAAAAAATTTCTAATATAAAAATCCGTTTTCAAGCCAATATGCTGCATACCGAATTTCAAAACATTTGGAAAGTAGTATTTATTGAATTATTTGGGCGCAAAAATTGAAAGAATTTACATAATGGAGAGGGCTTTAATATTATGTTTCAATCCCCCTTCGAAAGAATTGTTGTGAAACTATCTACAAGTTCGAAAAAAATCTGTCGGCTCACAAAAAAGAAACTCTTTTTAAATTTTTAAAGAGCAATATTCAATTAAAAATTACATTTCAAAAATTTTACGCGCCAAATTTTAACAAAACTCACTTTTTAACAAAAATTATGCTATCAAATAGCGAAAACAATAATTATTATACCTATAATGGTAATTAAATAGAAAATATGTACTATATTTTAATAAAATGATTTATAAGAATATATTTTCTCTAATTTCACAAAAAGCGTATTGAATTTACGACATAAATTTATAATTTACTTATGTTTTGATTTTTCTCAAGAAAAATTGGAAATTTTATTAGAAATAATATTAAACATTTAAAAAAATTATTTCAAAGGAATATTTTCGTAACAAATAGTTTTAGTTTTATGTATATACTGACACTACTGTATCCATAAGAGGGCTTTTTTGCCAATTATTAAACTTCAATATATTTTTTATTTTTTTAAATACTTAAAAGAATATTTATAAATCTTCCCTATTTGTTTTTGACATAATCCAGGCATTAATTGACTCACAATAGAAAGTTCGTACATGCGCAGATACCTATGTAACTCACGCACAAAAAACAGTCTCTAGAAAATCATAGTATTCGACTTTAACGATCTTGAAACATGGAGATATGTCAAAATTTGGAATTGGGAAAATTGGACCCATTAGTAAAGCTTTGTAGTGTGAACTGTTTTTAAATTGAGACACTTATATTTTTTAAGATATTCACAAAAAGAAACACTAAATTAAACCTACGAGCAAAAAGTGCTTATTTTTTTAGAAAAATTGCTTTATCGAACTGATTTAAAAAATAAACTCTGAAGACAAGAAAAAATTTCGACTTAACATTTATTTTCATCCATCAGAGAACTTAAAATTAGTTTTCTTACGAACTTTTTTAAGTAAGTATAATTCTTAATTTTTTTTATAATTTAAAAATGATAGAAAATATTTAAATACACATAAGTATGAACTATTTTAAATTTGATTGCACTTTAATTTTTTCTTTTAAACTGTTAGGGTCTAAGTTTTAATAGAATTATTGCTAGTAGAATAAAATAATAACAAAAAAAAATGGTTTTAAGAAAAAATAAAAATTACTAATTAATTACCAAAATAAATTTAAATGAGTTTATAAGTAGACGACTACTCAAAATAATTAAGTAAAAAAATACAGTAATTATTTTTATTTTTGAGTAATTATAATGCCATAATTACATTATTATATAACATATTTTAAAAAATACATTGTGTCTGTAATAATGTAAAAAAAAAAAACTAGTCATTTTATGTAATAATAATATAAGAAACTTGTTTTTCGAGTTAAATTAAAATTAATTTTTTAACATTGTAAAAAAAAAACCAAATACCTTGTCAAAAAGCAAATTTATTTATTTACTAATTTAAATAAACGTTAAACCTTTTTTTATTAATTTTTCAAAACAACCTCTATGTAAATTAAACAACTATTAAACAAAATTTTTAACTATTATCTAATTTAAAGAAAATTTTTAAAACACTTAAATTTTACAAAATGTATTTTTTTTATAAAATTCACTAAAATTCACGCACACACAATTTTTGAATAAAAACAAATAATCCTCGAATGAACGAAACACAAACAGTAATTTCACAAAAAAAAAAAAAAATATTTTTAAAAAAATATTATTTATCCAAAAATTTTTGTACACAATAAAAAAAATGTAAGTCAATAAAATGTTATTAAAAAAAAAAAGTTTAATCGAAATAAAATATAGAACCAATGTTATATGTCAATTGAAAGTATTATGTAAGCGGCAGGTGGAAGCTGTGAAAACCAGGTCTAATACGTGATGAAGAGATTGGCGCTCAGCCCCACACACACACATTCATCTTACACATTTATTTAGAGGGGGGCACTATCAATACTTGTCTTATTACTTTTATTTACTTATATACTGTCCAAAAAAAAAAAATAATAATAATCAGATATATTTATTTATGGAGGAAAAAAAATTTTAAATTAACAATTGTACATCACAAACATTAAAGAATTATTTGTGTAAAATGACGATAAATCTTGTGTATTTGACAACTTACAAAAACATCTAAGAGGTACAGAAGGTGAAACAAACTGTTTTTAAATAAACAATCAACACTTTATTATTATTTGAAATATTATTACATCTATGTAATAATAATACAACAGCCAATAATAAGTAAAACCTGAAAAATATGTTTTCAGTGAAAAAAAAAATTAATGAAAACTTTTATAGGCTCAAAGATATGATTTGGTCAAAGTGCCAAGTAATAAAAAACAATTGGGAACAATTTTCTGTCATGTTCAAAAGTTATAGGAGTATATGCTTGAAAAATTTATCAACAAAAACTGCTTTAACTCACTCTATTTTCCTCAGAATCGGGTTATTTCGTTTTGTTTCTCAGGGAGTTCATATGTGGGACATGCTGAAATGAACTATTTACGAGATTCTATGAAATCCATAACAAAAATTATGCTTTTGGCTGCAATATTTTCTAGCGTTACAAACTTTAGACTAAAATTCGTATACTTTGATATATTATACATATATATGTCGAGTAATAAATAAACAAGCATAAACATATCTTAGTTATAACAATAATTATTTTTTAATAATTTGCGACATTGCACTATTATGCATTTTTCAAATAGCCCAGGAAATAATAAGGCACACATTAAAAATTTCGGTTCTAGATAATTTTTTGACAAAAATTTACTTACGCATACTTTTTGGTATAAATGAAATAAATTTGAAGTCGCTGGTGCATCTACATCTTATCACTGTTTAAAACATTTGATGAAATAAAACCATAAGTGTTAAAGTTTAACTATTATCATTGTTATATTGAATAAAATCCAAGAAAATGATCATGTAGCAGAAATGTTATCTAGAGGCACCCATTTATTTACATACAATTAATTTTAAAATGGCTTCTAGAATATTTTCAAGTATTGAAAAACTATACTATAAGTTTTCTGTTGTTATTGAAAGAGAAATTATCATTGAATAATTATATATAAATTATCATCTATTAGAAAATTTTATCCACTATCGATACATTTTCAAGCGAATCGCGTTTAATCATAGATCACAAATATTTCAAATGCATTTCTGAACCTATTTCTGAACCTTGGTCATACAAAACACGCTATAGAAAGGACGCAATAAAAAAAATTTGCTATTTCACTCATAAAAATGTGAAACTAGAGTCAATACCAAACAAAATTCGAAAATTAAATTAAAATTGATTCAAAAACGAATATGTTATAAGCTCTTAAGGATTGTTTTCCATCTCTGTTGCAAAAAAGTTTTATGGATGATTCTACGATAAGCTGTCATTTTCTATAGAAAAATCGCTCAAAAAAATTTTCATATATGAATTTATATAACATTTTTATTTACAATCAACTCAATTGTGAATACTAACATTATTTATCTTAAATTTTGAAGGAAAATGTATTTAAGTGCCATCAATAGAACCTCTTACCGTAGAATGGCCCTTATTTATAATCACTATGGAGATGAAATTATATGACGTCATTTATATAATTGTTTAATTAAAGATTTTGAACGTCTATATTTTGGCAATTTTTTTCTATTTTTTTAAATTCACGTTCGTGAAGTAAGGACGCTTCAACTGGAGTAATAAAAAAAATTCCCTATTATGTATATAGATGTTCTTTTATTTTTGAAGTGACTTAAAGAAATGTATCCAAAATTTTAAAAAAAATTTATGTTAGGTACTATATAATCATAAAATCATACACATCATATTACAAATACTTGTTAAAGATTTCTAAATAATTATGGATTTTCAAATTGTGAAATTATGAGAATTGAATGTAAAAATTTATGTAAAATTGTTTCGCAAAAATGTTGTGTGGCCTAAGATATGGCGTGTCAAAAAAATCCATGAACTTTAACGTTCTGCCGCTCCTGAGTCGATGTAGAACATTTTCTCTCATAGCTTACATAGATATGGCAATACGGCCATTTTTGAGTAAGAGGGGCTGTAGAAAATGTGAACCCTAATCTTCTGGAAACAACTGTATGTGAAAGTATCCATTTTTTTATAAACCGGGATAAATATCGGCATACAAAACTTTATGGCGGTTTCGAAGGAGAGTGGTGTTTAAGTAAGCCGGAATAGAAACGTGGATCTAACCGAATAAAATCAAGTGCGATTTTCTTACATGTTCTTTTATGGAAAAATAGTGGCAGACAGCACGGACTGGCAGACACCGCAGGCACGCAGTTAATAAATATTTTCTATATTAAAATTGAGCAAAGGACATCAATCATTGTGACATCCCATTCTTTTTAAGAAGTAGATATAGACCACACTTCTTAAAACTAATTCATTTATGAGTTTATACATGTGGGAAATAACAATAATTTTTGATTATTTGTTATTACGAAGCATGATGCCTAAATGGTGCTGCTCAAAACAATAGACTTAATTTCGTTAATGTTAAAATATTATTAGAAAGCATTAAAAAATTGTTTAGCTATTTTTGATTTTGTAAAAAAAAAGTAAAACGATATTTTTTTTATAATTTTGCTAAAATAATTTTGTTTACTTACTATATAAACAATAAATTAAGATGTCTATATTTGTAAATTAGACTTACAACAATTCCAAATAACCAAGCAGTATTAATATTTATAGCTGAAAACTAATGACTTTTAATTTTTCTACTTTAGAAAAAATTAAAAGCTGTAATAAAACCAATATCGAAATTTTTTTAATTTCAAAGAGTATTCGTTGGTAAATTTTTTTAAAAAGAATATCGATTTTATAGTTTTACCCTATACGCTACCCTATACGAACGGAACCATATAGAGAGCTAAGATTTGGTAAAGATACTTAGCAATGAGTAACTATCCTCACGTGGGCTCCCCTACCATAAATAGCACTTGTAAACTAGACTACAATGCCTATTAAGTTTAGCTAACACTAATTTACGTAAAATATTTTGGTTTCCATGAATATACAAATTATTACCTTAATAAAAACAAATGGTATATTGACATTAAAATTTAAATTAAATTTTTTATTCAGGTTTCTATTTTTTTTTTTTAATATTTTAGTAAAAATGTTCAAAAATTCGTTATTACATATTTTCTAGTATTAAAATAGTTTAGATAAAAATAACGATAATGTTAAATTCATATTTGAATCTGATGTCAAAATTATTGTTTGAACGATTTGACAATAAAGCTACAATTGTTTACTCGATAATAGTTTTTTGCTTAATATATATTTTATGGTATATTCATTGTCAATTTGAAAAGAATTGTATTTCTAAGAAAAAACTGTATAAATTTGAAAAAGAATTAATTTATAGGTAGGTCAAAATATTTTAATATTTAAAGATGTGTACAAAATAGCTACTGAATTTCAGCGCCGGCGCCGGTGCCAGCTTTAGTTAAAAGGGCGTAGAAATATAAGAAAAAAACAAAATTTTACATTTTAAAGGATTGATATACAAGAACTATATTCTCAAACTAATTATTATAGAACCATAAAAAAAATACAAATTATAATCCAACTTTACACGTAAACAAGTGAATGTAACTACTAACAGAGTTAGTTGATTAGATACTCGACATATGGTCGAATATCAATTTTTGAACTATTTTTAATCATTAAAATTCATAAAATACTCTAACCCAATATATGTGCTTATTAGCTATGATTAAGCTAAAATACCGACGAACCTAAGCATTTCACGAAAGGGCAGCCTCACGAAAAAATGTTGCTTGTTTAAAAAACAAACCTTTTTGGTTTCTTCTATCTTTTGTGGTTCGAAAGTTGGGTCCTGGACCCATTGAACGCAATGGACCGATTTGGTCATTCAAATACATCATCAGAATTTCAACTCGCTATCTCTTTTGGTTTTTGAGTTATCTTGATGATGGCCAGACGGACGGACATGTTGAAATGGACTAATTAGGTGGTTCAGTGAACATCTATACGAAAGTTTTGTTTGTGCGGTCAATATTTTCTATCGTGCCAAATTTTAAATCGAATTCGAGTGTAAAAATCAATTAATACTGGTTACGTCAAAAATCTGGGCTGAAAGTTGCGTCAAAATCGGTCCAACCCTTTCGGAGATTAACTAGAACAATACACACGCGCAGGACAGACAGGCACAAATTTAAACATACAGTAAAAAGCTTTTAATTTGAAATTTCAGACACTTTTATATAATAAGTAGTATAGATATCAGAGATGTGCCTGATATTCGTATCCATATCCGCGTAAATTTACAAGAAAAAAAGACCCATATAGGTATCCGTTTCTTTTCCAGCGGATCTTAAACGCATCTTTTGCATGCTTAAGTTTCATTACGTATATGAATCACAAATAACAATCATATTTCATTTAATTAACAATCTCATTTTAAAGAAATTCAAAACATTATACCGATTCATTGAGTTGAAAAGTTAAGATACATATCCGAGGATCCAAGCACTGATTATTGGAATCCGAGTATCCGCGGATTTTAACGATCCAGCACATCCCTCATAGATTTATAAAGATTTTTATAAAGATCTCTCAAATGAAATATACATTGCATATATGATTCAAGAAATATAATAATTTAATACACATTATTATATTATTTCAGTTCAAGATTATATTCATTACTTGAAGTATTGAAAAAATTGACTGAAGAACAAAGCCGTTTTATTGATTTAGATTTACGCAATGATTTATCAAACATACATTGGGATTTAGTGAATTTAGAATATACAATGGCACAAATTATACCATCCATTGAAAGCTCATTATTAAATCATTCACAGAATGGAATTAAGGATACTCCAAATAATGATGTAAATAATGAAACACATGAGAATATAAATAAAGAGAATGAAAAAGACAATGAAGATACGGAAAAATCTACAAGAGTATTAAAAGATTTAGAAGAACGTTGGCGTACAATACGTTCAAGTTTACGCTTAAATGTTGAAATGATCACAAAGAACGCAAAGCAGAATGATGTAAAAGAATGCTGTGGAGATGATAATAAACGTACAAGTATTTATAATAATATGATATCAATAAAAAATGAAGTCAATCAGCATTTATCAACTTATAAAAAAACACTCCAGGATTACAAAATTACAGGTAAGTCAAAAGGTTGTTAGAAACACAGTCTTTTATATCAATAATAACCTCAGGACACTCAGGGCATACATTCTAAAATAAATAACGGAGAAAGAATTGATTCTAAGCTATAGTAAAACACGTATTATTCAAAAAAATGTATGTTAATCGATGTCTTCAGAAAAGAATATGACTTTATGTAATATTGATCAGCAAGCCACATACCACAGTTATTGTTTGGTAAATTAATGGTCGTTTAGGAAGCTTGCAACTGATCCCATTTACTCACTAAACTTGTCATTATCCGACAAAAAATGGGAATGGGATTGGAATGATTTGTTTTTAATTAGATTATATATAATTTGTGAACTTAGTATAAGTTTCATCAAATTCGGTTAAGTAGTTTTCAAGATATAAATTATTTTCAAGATAACAGTGCCTAACTTAGATGATATGCTTTTTTGTATGTACACGATTTTTATGGGGTATTTTAAAATTTATTCAATTTAAAATGAAAAATTTACTTACATAAACGCAATTAAAACTGATAAGGACCTTAAGACAGCAGAAAAATAGTTTATTTTTTAATTTTAATTTGCGTTTTGTTTTTGGATTTGAGTATAGTCCACTTAAGACGAATGCATTTTTACTAGAAAAAAACAACGCTTGGGGTCACACTTACATTTTTACAAAAAAAACTTTATACCAAGAGATAGTGCGGGAGAGAGGGGTGCTGTAACATACCGAATTTTAAATGTCAACAGCACTAAAAAATAAAAATATAAAATTTTCAAAAAAATAGACTATAAAATACAAAATCCTTTTAAATTCAACAAATACTTCCACAAATAATTTTGCTGTAACCAATTACCATTCGAAGTCGGCGCCAATAAATCAATTTTTTGCTTACAATTTGATAAGCGCCGACTTCTATTGATAATTGATCTCAAGAAAATTATTTGTAGAAATATTTTTTATCTGATAATCTTTTTAGACCAAGTATTTGTAAAATTTAAATTTTTTCATTAAATATTACACAATAACTAATAATAAATAAAATTACAGATTATAAATCATTTTTATCATCCGCTCCACCATCTAGGCCAGCATCTATAATTGAAGAAGAAGTTGAAAATTCAATTTTGATGGGTTCAACAACTTTAACAAAACCAGATAAATTAAGGACTAATGACAATGTAACCAAGATCATTGATAGCAAAACAATAACTGTTTTAGAAGATAAAACTAAAACATTTCACGATAGTGAATCATTATTTAGTATTGATATGCATAGTAGTTCATCATTAGAGAAAAATGTACAGGCAAATTGTTATCAACGTTTACCTATTAAATAAATTTTATTCAGAAAATAATTTGTTAATAATATAAATATAATACGTCCCTGTACTGTTACCATTCCAAAATTCATTATAATTTAATATTTTTATAAATTATTTTTATTATTTTAATAAATACATCTATAAAAAAAAAAAGTAAAATAAGTAAAAAATATTATTTAGCATGCTTGTACTTTTTTCCGTAAAATAAACATTTTATATACGCAAATGTCGTTTTTAAGAAGTACTTAGTATTATAAGAATGAGTTATTTGTACGGCCTATACGTAAAGGTACAAGGTGCAATTGTAAAATTGTACCAATAAAGTATCATTAATATTTCAGGTACAAATAAAGGCTATATATTTTTATTGTAATATGTATATATAAAAGGAAAACTGACTGAGATATCAATGCAGAGCCATTTGGATAAGAAGCTTGAAATTTACCTTGCGGCTGTCTTATATGACGTAAGTTTGCACCTAGAATGGATTTTTCGAATTAAATCTTCTAAGAGGGTAAATAGATTAATCAAATTTTGATGTATAGTTCAATTTACTGCTCAAACTGCTAAGTAAACAAGGTTCAAATTAACAACAGTGGATCCTGTTATAGCGTAGCGAGGATATAGCAAAAAAAATTGTTATTTTAGGTACAATGGAAAGCGCTAAGTTAGCAAACTTGAAATTTTAAAAAAAGGATCCTGTTATAACCTACACTATAAGTATACAAATTCAACCCCTAAAAGGGTGATGGAGGTGCAAGATATTGTTCCACGAAGCGAGTATTGCTAGTACATAAATATCAGTTTATATCATATTTCGAACAAATTGTAAGCTTTGCAAATTTTATCTATGAAAACAGACATAGCATCTAAGCTAAATTGCGATACAAGGCTAGCTATAAGTAGGAAATTCTTTTTCATGAATAAAATATGATAGTTTAAACTGTTTTCTTACTGTATAAATATGTTTTCCTTGACAAAATATAAATTGAGTCTTGCTAGATCATGTTTTTTTTGTTTTAGACTGAAAACGCAGATTATAACTCCGTTGACGCAGCGTCACAAAATGCCCTTGGTAATCGATATGAAAAGTATTGCTCGATTTTTTATACTGAAGTAAAAAATCTCAAGAAGGTCCAAATTTATATCCTAATTTTAGTCGAAATTTAGGATAATGCTAGAAAATATTAACCGCACAAACAAAATCTTGCTATAGCTATGTTTATAGAAACACCTACTTCCGTTTCCGCAAGTCCATCCAACCGTGAACCAGATAACTCAAAATCGAAAAATATACCGAGTTGAAATTTTGGAGACGTACTTGGGCATAAAAAGACGGACCATTGGATCCAATGACTCCATGAAGAGCCATAATCCTACTTTTGAACTAATAAACATTGACGAAAGTCCAAAGGCAAAAAATAATTGTTTTTATGGTTTTTTCGTAAAATGTTTAGATTCGCCACAATTTCAGCTCAAATTTATAATACATTTTATTATTATATATGTGTTTATAACTGTATGGACTGCATATATTGAGTATTTTATGAATGTTTATCATTATTAAAAATAGTTGAAACATTGATACTGAACTATTAATTCTGTTAATTGTTATCTTCACTTGTTATTATTAAATTTAACGACTTGTAAACTGTACATTAGCAACATTACAAAAACCACGTCCTCGAAAATTTTTTTCCCCCATTTGCTACTTACCTGACTATATTAGTGTAGATAGTTTAGAATTTACTACGCTATATCTCACGAGTGAAGTTGCGGGTCACATTTAATTATGAATATTAATCATATGAATTTATTATTAACTACAATTCTTCCTGCTGTGTTAGAATCGTAAGTACATAAATAACTACACGGTAATGGTTTAGAATTACGAATAAAAAAGATTCGAACTTGGATAAATTAAATAATTATATAATTAATTCAATTAATGGAATATACAATATTTCCAAATGAATTTATCCTACATTTACTATGATTCTGTAGTCAAATCTACAGCTCATATTAATTATTTCACAAGCATTTCATGAATAGCTTGAAGTTCCTTCTTTCATTTCAGGATTAGAACCATCTGAATTTTTTTTTATACATTTCTTTGATAAAAAAAAAGGGACAGAACCATTGGAAAAATGACTAATTTCATAATATTTTTATAGGCATGCCTTGCACATACACTTAAGGCGTGTATTATATATTAACCTCTCATGATGTCTTGGCTACTCATCAAAACTATCGGAATCCACAGTTTCAAAATACGTGACCATGAATCATTTTCGATAAGAATCGTGAAGGGTTATTTAAGAGAGGCAACAAGAACTATACAAAATTCTTTCTAACAAAATATACTAGAATGACAAATTGTTTTGAAAAATTTGAAGGTTGGGGTTGAAGAACGAAAATGTACTAACCGATAAACCGAATTCAAATTTTAAAGAACTTTATTTTTTTCTTTGCCTACAATCATTTAATCCTTTATTTGAGAAGAAAAAAGATTAGGGTTTTTATGGCCGGTAATATTTCTTTTTAAGTGTTAAAACTTGTTTTCTAACTTTAGTGTTCAAAATCATACCTTCGTTTGTCTTACCAAAATAATTTTTCCAATGATCATCTTTATCTCACTGATCGGTAGAAGTTTATACCATAAATCGTTTTGAACGTATGCTACATTCTACTCTTGCTCTATTTTTAATATTTTTGGCACATTTATTTATTTGCCTGATGGTTTATTTTTCATTACCATTCCTGCTTCAACGTGTACTTTATTATTACTTGAAGCATTCCTCATAAATAAACATATTTAAATTACCAAAGCTTTTGAATGTATTTAAATATGGAACCCCTAAAGCATCGACCACCATCCCAGTCTTGACCATTTGCTAGGATAAAATGATTTTCAAAACAAATAATTTGTATAGTATACGGTGATTAATTGAAAAAATGAAAAAATTAATTTAATTTAATTAATTGACTGATATACAAAAATATTTAATTTAGTTAACATAGTGATTTTGTTTGGATAGATTTGAAAATATTTTCTTAAAAATTTTGTCACACAAAGTTAAAACATTTTATATTTATTTTGGCTCAATTTCTGTTCAGTTAATATAGTGTTAGATTTCTTAATACCAATGAACTACAATCAAGTTCTTATTAATCGTTATATTTAAACGGAATTTATAATTAGTGTTAGTGACGATTCCAGGTGGTATATTTAATTTTTTTTAGGTATGTTTTGCATATTAGTGGGGTAAAAGAAACTTGATGCTTTTTGAATATGAAACGGGAGTTCATTTCTAAAAATAACTATGCCCACAATTTCAAAATTTGCGAAGGATATCCTTTACATCTTTATGGAACTAAAAACAGAATATGATTCTCCTTCGAATTTTACTCCAAAAAATAAAAATAAAATGGCTTGTAACTCTTTTTGAAATGAAACGCCACACTTATAAAGAGACTGCACTACCTGCACAACTAAGTCAAAAATTAACCATCCCAAAGAAATTTAATCGGAGAAATCTTTTTGACAGGCCCTACCTTTTTAAGTCAAGATAGTGCATGCTAAAGTTTCTTATACTTTGGATAATTATTTTTGAATTATTTTAACACAAAAATAGAAGAAAATAAGTAGATATACTTACTGCATTAGAGATTGTGTTTGTAAATGTCTCTTTTTGGAATCTAATTCCTCTTAGTAAAAGAATTAAAGCTGTAGATCTTATTTAAAAATTATCAAGCTTCTTTATCTCTGTGTAACAAGCAAGGTCATGACATTGTGTTTTAAATATTATTTTTAAATGTTTAATAAAAGAAGACGTGTGAAATAAATTTTTAAGTTTAATTTCTTCGGCTAATAATAGAATCCCACAAAGTAAAGCTCAATTTAATCATTTTTTTCTTATATCTTACCTATACCAAATAAGTTATATATTATTAATTTTACCTATACCAAAAAAATTAAAAACTCAATTTGAAAACCCTATCGTGAGAGTATATACTTAGAGAGTATAAATAAATGTTTTAAAAATAAGCAAAAAAAAGTACCTCATTCTCGAGGTTGTAAAATTAAAAATACTAATTTTAATTTTTATACGCAAAATATATCATAATATAGGCACAATATGAAGCATAACACTTATACTATTGTGTATAATAAGTAACTTTATGTTTGTTTACCAGTAGTGTGTGTTTACATATTCTTACTAAATTAAACCAAGCTGGAACAACCATCAATTTTTACCTACAGTGTATTTTTCACTACTAATAGATTTAAAATATGGATATGGACGATGTCTTAGCTGAAATTGGAGAGTGGGGGCGCTATCAAAAATTAGTAGTTTGGCTGATTCTACTTCCAGGAGTATTACCATGCGGTTTTCATGCTTATGATCAACTATTTATGGCGGCCGTTCCACATCATTGGTGTCGTGTACCGGAATTAGATCCGTGGATTCAAAATCATATGAATCATGTTATTAATATTAGGTATTAATAATTGTATTTTTTTTTTTTTTTATCAAATAAAATTGGATTAATTAATTATAAATAAATTAGCATACCATTCGAAAATAAAGATGGTACATGGAAACCGGATGAATGTAACGTTTATGTGAGAAATTATTCCACATTATCGAAATTAAGTGGGCTACAACAATTTATTAATGTTCCTTTTGATACACCAACTAAATTCTGTGATCATGGGTGGCATTTTGATAAAAGCAATTATATTTCAACTGTAGTTACTGAGGTAAGCATTCGAAATTACTTTAGGTTTAATATTGTCTCTAGAAACTAATTACTTAGGGAGCGTCCATAAACCAAGGAGCTCGGTCAAAAGAGGAAAGGAATCAGTCAAAAGCTACGTGATAGCAGGAGGAAGATAAAGTAAAACTGCATAATTTTCTTTATAAGGACTTGAAAAAAAAACTACGTTCAATTCAAGTATTAAAAATCAATGTAAAGACTACGTTAGGATACGTGGAGGAAAGGAGATGACTCTATAGAGACTGAAATTTAAACATGCAGTATAAGGACGCTGCCTTATGTCTATGCCTATTCGAATGATGTAGTTTATTTGAACTGGGTGAATCCCAAGAGCAAATTTTAACTTGAGATCATTTGCACGAGAGACTCCATCGCAAATCTCTGTGCACTCAAGAAAAATAGATAAAATGCCAAGCTTATAAACAAATTTTTTGTGGGGTATAATTACTGAATACCTATAACTTCTAATCAGAAGTTTAAAGTACTAACATTTCGATATTACCTAACTTTATTTGAAGCCACAGCATTTAGCACTTCCGAATAAAGATTGTTTTAGCTCATTGCTTCTTGAGTGTTGTTGGGTTGGTACACAGATCTGCATCTCTACAGAATCCACATCAATAATTGCTTTGTAGATGATCCCTTCTTCGTAAAATATGACGTGGCTAATTTCTTTGAGGCTAATATCGAGTTAAATTTTTTAATAAACCTAAGTTTTATACTTACTACTCAATTGGCAAATCTGTCTGAATATTTCCTTTTCCAAATTAGAAATTTCGATGCTACGCTCAATTCAATGCCTTTTCATTTTATATAGTCTGTTTTTATTACTAAAAAGTCTTATTTTTTTAGTGGAATTTAGTTTGTGATAAAAAATTTTATTTGACATTAGCATTAATGTTGTTTGGAGTTGGAGGCCTTGTTGGAAATTACATATTTGGATATGTTCAAGTAAGTTGAAAATCCTTTATATTAATTCGCAATAGATGGAAGTTTGCCATTTGTAATTTTTATTCTCACTTCACAATATTTATTTTGATTGAATCATAATGACAAGATCCTAATGAAATCATTTCGATTAAAATTTTTTTTTCGACTCATATGAGTCGAAATATTTTTCAAGCTTTGAATACTTTAATTAATATAAACGTTGTTTTAAATATAGCCAAAACCTTATGATATAATTTCATGTGCGCAAAAAAATTGAACAGTGCAAAATTCGTCTATTTCGAAGTCTATATTATTATGGTATATTAATATGGTATTTAATTTTTAAAATTATTATATCGTAGGACAGTCTCGGTAGACGACCTGCATTTTTTATATATTTAGCAATTCAATGTTTTTTCGGTGTCGCAACAGCATTTGCAAGAGATTATGTAACATGGCTCATATTTAGAATTGGAGTAGGCTTTACAGTACCAGCAATTTTAGGAACACCATACGTATTAGGTAAATAAATTGCATTGATGGAATTTAAAAATTATTAAATTTCTAAATTATTTTAGCTATTGAATTGGTTGGAACAGGAAAAAGAACACTGTGTACAATATTAAGTAATATTGCTTACTCATTAGCATTGATCCTTTTAGCTATTCTCGTTTGGGCTATACGCGATTGGAGATTATTAGCATTGTCAACAACACTACCATTTTTATCATTCTTTTTATATTGGTGGGCTTTACCAGAAAGTCCACGATGGCTATTGGCAAGAGGCAAATTCCAAGAGGCAGATAAAATATTTAGGAAAATCGCAAGGTAAACTTTAAAGACAATTGTCGTAATTGTCTTGGTAGAGGACTCTATGGAGAGTTATTGTTAAGGAAGATACACTATTCATTGCAGAAAAATCTAAAATACGAGTTAAAAGTTGCGTGAAATAAATTTAAAAGGAAACAAAGCAAGTAACGTTCAGAAGAAATATAAACTCCCTGTGCCAAACAAAGAAAACAGAACAGAGGAAGCAAAGACCTCCTCTAAAAGTTATGTGCTCCCACTAAAGCATTCGATAATTTAACAATAACAAACGAGGATTTATTTGTGAATAGCAACGCTTTGGGCGAATTTAACTAAACGATCGATAAGCCTACAAAAGAACAAGCCTCACTCTCTACTAGAAGGGTGATAAATTCGGGCCTTAATAATTTGATTCTGGAATCTATTAACAGAAAATGGAGGGATACAGCAGGATTTAGACAGACTAATTAGATAAAAGCGAAGAGGCAGATGATTCGGTATACCATCTTCTCGTGAAACTTCCTCGCAGATTCAGTATGCGATATCAATCCTACGTATTGACCACATAAGCAAACTTAAGATTACAAAATTAAAGTGAGAGGTGTATTCTGTCTTTTGTAAATGAAACGAAAAGATTCGTTAATGAATGCCAAAGGGGTATTGGAAATGATATAACCATGGTAAACCCTAAAAGCTAGAATGGAGTTCCTCTTCTAGACAATTACAAAAGTGTTTCAGGTCACATGAATTTCACTAAAAAATAAATTTTTTTTTAGAACGAATAAAACACGTTTGCCGCCAAATTACTTAAGTCTATTAAAACGTAAATATGATTCTGATCGGTTATTGTCAAAAAAAAGTGATACACAACATTACGGTGTTTTAGATTTATTTAAAACACCTAATTTATGCCAAAAAACATTAATAATAACATTTATTTGGTTCACTAACACTAGCGTGTATGTTGGTTTGTCATATTATGCACCAGCTTTAGGCGGAGATGAGTTTCTAAACTTTTTTCTGGCCGGAGCAGTTGAACTTCCAACTTATATATTCTTATGGCCAGCCATGGATTGGTGTGGTAGAAGGTGGACTTTATGTGCCAGTATGATTATTGGTGGAGTTGCATGTTTGGCAACATTTTTAGTGAAAAATGGTAAGATTTACATTGATAAAGCATTATATTTTTTTAGACACCTACTTTATTTAATTTGAAGAAATTTTAATTGAGGTTGTGAGTAGTATTAATCTAAATAATTCGACAACCTGAAAGAACATATATTTCTTTCCAAAAATTGATAAATAGTCTTTATACTGATGAAAAAAACCAAGTTAACCAATCATTGTGTATACGACGTCTAGTTTAAACTGAAACATTGTATGTATTTCTTCTCGACAATAAGTTTTATATTACGATTTTTTTTCTGTTTTCAAAGCAGAGTTTTTTGAAGTACGCATTTCAAATATCCATTCATTCCTGTTTAAAGGAAAGTCAATTAATTTTCCATAAAAACGATATCACCTTTTAAATTCAAAAAAAATTTTTCCCAAATAGCCTTTTAGACCTATAATTAGCATATATTCTAGGATAATTAAGGTATAGAAAAACGTAACATAATATTTATTTTACGATTTGATGGCTAGTTTACGAGTTATGCCTTAAAATTTATCCGAAATATTGACCTCTAGATGGGATTTTAGGCAACATCTCAAAAACTAGGCATCCGATCATTAAGTGGACATTTTTGAAATCTACAGGTCAAATTACCCTTATAAACATACTTTTATTGAAATCGATGACAAAATAATTTTCTCAATTTTTTATAATTTTCTTAAGGGATTAACCTAACCCTTTGAAAACATCGAAAAAATCGTGAAAAGTGTTTTTGGTCCGATTTCGATAAAGTTTTGTTAATAAAGGTGATTGAACCAGTAGATTTCAAAAATTGCATCTATTTACTGATTGGATGTATAGTTTTTGAGAAGTCGCCTAAAATCCAATCCACATGTGAATATTTCGAATCAATTTTAAGCGATAACTCGACAACTAACAATCGCATCGTAAAATATGTGTTAATTTTGGTTTTTCTTAATCTTAATTATTCTAGAAAACCTAAAAGCAGCAAAAATATTTTTTTTGAATTGCTTAATAAATGAATAAATGCACTAAACTACTCACGATAAGCAGCTTAAGCATTTTTCATATCAAATGCATATTACAAAATTTTCTTACACTGTCCCTAAAACTGTTTTCTAGTAAAAATGTTCAACTATATATTTTTCGTTGAATATCAAAAATAAAGGTATATTATCCATACTTAATTTTAATATTTTTAAGATTCCGAAATAACCCTTGCATTATATTGCGTTGGAAAAATGGGTATTTCGTCATCTTTCGTAGTTTTACCATTAATGGCATCAGAAATTTATCCTACTGTGGTAAGAGGCTTAGGAATGAGTACAAGCTCTGTGTTGGGTATGCTGGGACCAATTTTTATTCCACTGGTCAATTATTTGGTAAGAAATTATTTTATGGAAAAAATTTGGCAATTAAACACAACGTATACTAGAATTATAAGAAATTTTCATGAACATAGCTGCCCACCTTACTAGAATATTATGGCATACAATCACTGCCACTGTACTTATATAAATATCTTAGCATATTGCATTTTCATTTTGCCCTTTTTTATATAAACTAACTGTAACTTCATACAAAATAATACATTGCATGATGAGTGAAAGCTGAAACAACCTTCACAACTATAATTTCTTTTATATTCCATCCATATTTTTTCAATAACGTTTATTTTCATAGTTTTTAACTGATATTCTTTGTACTAGGGTGGAGAAATGTTAATATTACCTTTGTTGATTATGGGTGTATTACTAATAGCTGGTGGATTAAGCAGTCTATTATTGCCAGAAACATTAGGTCAAACATTACCTCAAAGTTTAGCTGACGGTGAACAAATTGGTATAGGTTGTATGAATTTATGTAAAAGACGTGATCAAGAAAAGGAAAACAAAATGAAATTAAAATGTGAAGAAACAGCTGTTTGAATTGAGACTTTACTTATTTATTTGTTAAAAGATATTTTATTAAAAGTTAATAATAAATACAATATTATTTAAATTTGATATGTATTTACTTTTTTCATCAAAGATTCCAAAGGTCCCAGGCATTCATTATTCATTATTCTCTTGTTAAAATCTAAGGAATTTTCAACTTTTTGTATATAAAAAATATCTATCAATTTTTGCCCACATATAAAAGAATATTATAAGCATTTTTCGCATTTAGATTCAACATATTTTATGAAATTTTATGAATTTTTTC
>JAEMTY010000317.1:0-25000 GCA_020423425.1 Chrysopa pallens
AACCAAGGTAAATGAAAATTTACTAAGATCCGCTTGAGAAAGGCAGAGATTCTGTTGATTGTACATAATCAATTAAATTACTAAATATATCATTTTTGAAGATCCTTTTGTGGTATGTGTATGTACAATAATAAAAATTCTATTACCTAGGTTTCTTATATATCTGATTTTTACAGAATTTTTGAATCCGAAACTATTAACATATCTACCTTAAGAGAAGACCAGAAAAGAAAACATTTGGCTGTATCATCATTTACTGATAATTAATGCATTTCTGTTTCCAGAATAAGACTCACTTGTTTTAAAAACTACAACTTACTTTTTAAGCGATTCGTAATTTTGCGTTAAACTATCAACGGACGATCGATCCGAAGAAGACTCTTCTAAAACATCAACCAAATGGGTTGAAGTATCTATTGGGGTCATTAATTCTTCATGACTAATATCACAAAATTCACTAGTAGATAATACAATACTAATTGGAGCTGGTGTTTCTTCTTTTTCAACTATTTCTACAGATTCTATAGAGTCATCATTGATACCACCTGTAGATGATGACGCTGAAGATGATTGTCCCTCATTATGGCCTCCTGGTGTTGATGATTTACACGACGGATTGCAATTACTATCTATACTACTAATTGTACTAACTGATTTAATATCATCACTAGAATTTGTAACATTTTCGTTGTCATTTATTAAATTTGAATTTGTTTGGTTATCATCATCATCAAATGTTATAATTTGTTTGGCAACTTTACGATTCTTTTGTTTGCGATTATTCTTTTTATCGTTAGTATCATTTTGGATTATTTTTGTTTCGATGATTGGTTCATTTTTAATATTTTTCAAGAATGTTCTATTGTTTTCAACGTCTGATGAATTTAGATCCATGTTATTTATGTTTATTGCAAATAATATTGAATTTAATCCTAAAAAATTTAGTGAAATTTGAATCATTACAGTATTTTTTTTTTTAATTTAATACAAAAAATTTTTATGAACCTTTTTTGTAAACTAACTGGAAATTGATAACCCAATTTGCAGAAAGAATTTGCAGTGTTATTTCCATTTTTTGAATAAATAAATAGATTAATAATTTGCTTTATTTTAACTCTTATTGATTGAATGCTTATCTATTTATTTAATGGTAATCTCTATCTGCCTTACCTTTTCATAGTTTTCATGGGTCCAATAATTAGCACAAAATTTTTACAGAAGGTGTTTATTACGATTTTAAGCTCAATGACTACATCTCTCTTCATTTTTGAAATAAGTTTTAATGCATTTGAGAGATAAAATTTGAAACAAAAAAATTAAAAAAGCACACCTACGTGTACGTTTTTTCATGATAATATAAAATCATGATAAAATTTACGAAAAAATTAGGTTTAAAAGGAAAAAAAAACAATAAAGTTGGTAATATCTTCATCTTATTGAATTTTGATATGTTGAAATTAAAATGAACAATAATTTTAAGAGAATTAAACATCAAATAAAATATCAGTTTACCTGCTATCATATTCGTAAACATACAACTCCGTTCAGAATCTCGCATTAATGCCCAGTCTTCATAATGCGCGTATAATAATTCCGTACTTTCAAGCATATAATGAAAATATCTATATTATGTACATAAAATTATCTGTAATAGTATTTGAAATAATACACAAAACAAGGAATATTTATTACAAAAAACAAAATTTATAAAATTAAGCATAAATTATTATCACCTTTCTAATGTCCGCTCATTTAATGACCCACGTATCCATGCTCGGCCGCGTCCAATATCTGTATTGATGTTTTTTAAAACTGCATATCTTTCACGTTCATGTGGTGTTAAAAATAATAGCACATAATGCCAAAATACTAAAAAAAAGTGTTTTATTCATCGTTTTAATACATGAATTAATTTATTTTACATGAGATAAATCACTATTTTTTTTTTTTTTTTTTTAAATAAAAATAATATTTTAATATAATTGATTAATATTCACGGTTAAAGGTCAACTTATCAATAAACTTTTAATAATAATACACAAATATTTTCATTATTTGTTTTAAACAGGGAGTTCAGATTTAATTAGAGTTCTGAAGGGAATATTAAATTTAAATCTAAAATACCAAACATTCCAAACGAGATAATCGTTTAAAAATCTATGTATTCGTATATATAAATAAATTAATAGTTAAAAGTTTATTTAAATAAAACTCTGCTATTTGATATTTTAATAAATTAAAAACAAGTACAAAAATATTAATTAGCCACATCCTTGTTTTGATTATGTGGTTAAAATTTGTTTTTTATAATATATTGCAATATTTACTTCAGTACTTAAAAAAATTATGCAATAATTACAATGGATAAAATCAACCCCTATCAGCCTGCAACCATACAAAAAGTTTTAAAATGGATTTAAATTAGTTTTTAATTCGCAAAAAATCTAAATTCAATGAAATCTATTTAAATACTTTTGAAAATTCGAGTTTAAATACCAGGTAAGTCAGTATATAGCTAATTGTTTAAATTTTTTTAACTGAAAATGTTACATTTATTAAAATATACAATACCATATTATATATTGAGAAAATTATCATAACTGGTTACGATTGAAAAATCGCTATTACGATATAAGGAATTCTGTATCAACTGTCTACAATTTGTGATGAGAAAACTATGTCGCAATACTATTAGGAAGATAAAATTTGATACTTTGACCTCATGAACAATCGAAAGAAATTAACACTTTGATCTCTTGAAATTTTTCGATATCTCTTTTGGTTTCCGAGGTATCAAATATAATGATGAAATAAACAAAATTTATTAATAATTAATTACAAATTTATTTTATTTAGTAATAAACAAAACGGGCCGAGAAAACGCAGCACGAAGTAAATCTAGAGCATATTAGTTTATTATTTTCTGTTCTCAAATTGTAAGTTTTCATATTTTTGAGTAACTAAAAATTTTCAAATAAGTTTCTTGACGTCAACGCTAAAACTATTGTTATTTTTAATAGCTATTAAAAGATTATACCCGGATTGATTTTCTAACAAATTATCTCTTAATATATCTTTGTGTAAAGCTAAGATCTTACTATGAAAAGAGATAAATTATCAATCTTCTAAAGTCTTTATTATTATTTAAACTCTTCTTCAGAAATCAAATGCAAATTTTAATCGAATTTATCTGTGTTGTTTCTACAAATTTTTTTTATACTAAATAAACCAATTGTATAATTTATAAAATCAAATTTTTGCGTAACTTAAAATTTTAATGCTTGGTAGTAAATACAGATCTTATTATGTGTTATGTACTCAATCTCCTCCACTTTGTATGTTGTTATGTAAAGTGTGACTTTACATACAAATATGTGTTTTAATAGTATAATATAATTAATATTAATGTCATGAACACAAGCGAATTGTTTTATTTTTGTGTCACAATGCCAAATTTACAGCTTGGACATTTTTAACAACTTTTGTTGTATTAAAACATTATATCCGTTTTACAGATATATGAATAACATTTTGATCTGTAAATTTGATATACAATCAAGATACATGTTTGTATAGAAGCCACATTATAAGATCTGTAATTAACAACAAAGCTTTGAAATGTTAACAGAAGCAAAAATTTGTTTTTATAAATAAAAAATAGTTTGGAATTATCTAGCAGATGTGTAATGTTTTCAATTCTATTATTCAATTAAATTGCGTAATTGACGTTCTATTTTAATTTTATCAACGATTTTTAAATTTACTAATAATTCGGGGATATGTATCGATTAAGCTCATATAACTGAAATAATCATTTTTAAATTTCAAATATTTCGAAGATTAAATGCTAAATTTGATTTTGAATTCAAAGACAATTGAGATTTCTTTCTTCATACATAAAAATCCTTAACTTGAATTAAAAATCATCACTCATATATTTTGAAATTCTTTGTACAATATTGAAAAATGAAAGGTTTATCAAACCTGGCGTATCATCAGTTAAATGTAATCGCCCAGCTATTAATTTTGATACTTGTTTTAATGTTGAAGTTGTTAATTGACTTGTGATAGGTGTTGATCTTAAACCATGAGACAGAACAGCCTCTAAACTTGAGCATAATTCTGCAACTTGTAAATCTTTTTCCGATGCTAATTCTGTTTTACCACCATATCGTATTTGACATTGTTTAACACAATTCAATAATTTTGATGCTAATCTCTCACGATTCTCTCCATGTTTTGTCGCTTGCATTTTTCTTAGAATAGTTTCTAAAATAATTTTTCATTTAAGTTCATTATTAAAAATTGTGAAGATAAGGAATAACTAGAATTGAAAATTGGACTTACATCCTATTTCCACCAAACGTCCTTGGATTAATTTGTACCATAAATTTTGCATTGGAATTATTTAATTGTCAATCTTTATTATTCATTGTTTGAATACTCGATTGGGTAAATAAAACATTTTTAATGGTTAATATTATTTGATTAGTAATGAAAATAAAGAACTGACGTTTAAGCGTCAATAACGTCGTGTGATCGTCGAAACAAATGAAATTTGCGTCGTTTAAAACGTCAAATGTATTTTGGCGGTTTTTATAAAATTAATAATGAAACAATGAGGAGTCGATCCAAAATAACCAGTATACAAATATCTGAGATTTAAATTAAATTCAAACAGTGTTTTTTCTGAAAAAATTGCCAATATAAAATTGTTCTATACAATAAAAAATACAAAAGTTTCTTTTCATATGTGTTGGGTTTGTCATAATTTTTTATTAAAAAATTTTTTTTTATTAAAATTGTTCTTATATTTTGTACTGCAATCAGTAATTCGATAATTTCATCGATATTTCAAGATAATTCACTCGTATATGATTTGGAAATACCATATTGAGATTGTTCTGAAACACAGGATCGCTTTTTTGAATTCAACATGGTATACTGATTAAATTTTTCAATTATTTTAAATCAAAATGTTTCTTTTATAGATTCGTCTGATGAATTTTTATTAATTATGAAATTATTTTCAATCCTCAATTTATTAGGAGAGTTTGTTTAAAATAAGGACTTATTTGGTAGTTACATCTTGAGTATTTTGGGGTAACAGCATATAATTATTTACTGGTCTTTCAACTTTACATGACTTGTAAATTCCTGCTTCGCTTTTCATCTTTGTATATTCATTTGCATGTTTTAGAATTTTTTTCGAATTTCGGGAACACCACTCATTGTTACAAATTGAGGATTTTGGGATAACGGAAGATTTATTATTGATCCTCTAGCAGAACAAGATTTGTAACTTTCATTGTTCCTTATTTCCTTTTTACTTTCATTTAGAATAAACACATCTTTGCGTTTGCTTTTCTCAATACTTTTCTAATGTTGTGGAGATTTACCTAAACATTTGATGTTTTGCAAACAATTTTTATTAATTATCAATTGACCTGAATCAATGTGTGTAAAAAAATTATTTTTTTCAACATTTTTTTGAATTTTATAAATATTTACTGTTATGCAGACAATTTGTCTTAATTGTAGATTGAGCTGAACAATTGTATGTTTAAAAGTTGTGCATCCATCTTATTGCAGTTTATCGTAAAGTGATCTGGTGTTTTTCTTTCTGCATTACATTATTTATTGTAAAAAGGAATATTTTCAAAATCTTCAAACAGTTTAATAAATGGGGAACCTAATAAGTGATATAACTCTAATTTCTTCCGCAAGACAATAATTTTTATTGTTTAGTAAAAAATTGTCTTTAGACTGGTTCTAAACTGTTTTATAAATTTTTTATTTTCTAATTGTTTTGAGACAATTACAGCATTTTCTAATTTGTCTGGGTTTAAATTTCGTTCAGAGAAAGATGAATCTCTGCATGCATTATTCTCTGTATACAGAATATAAAAATTAATTATTCTAGTAAAAGTGTCAATACCACAATCGAGTAGGTCCACCATACGCTAGAAATATAAAAATTACAGAAATTACTTAGTTATATTCAAATTCAAACATTATTTTTAAGGTTGATGTTGGTTAAAACTCGAAAATTGAATAAACCCTTTTTCCACATATCCAGATATTTTCAAATTAAATTTAGAAACCAAAATTGAAAATTTTGATTACTTTTGAAAAATACGCGCGTAATGTGTATATTCGATGACAAAAGGTTTTATGGTCTCCTATATTCACTTCAGTATAATAAAAGAATTATGGGAATTTAACGCCATTTGTACTATTTTATAAGGTGTATTTTTTATTTAGTGCAATTTTTATAATAAAACGAATAATAAACAAAAAAGTTTATACATTTCGATTATGAAAAAGTAATTTTTTTAAAATGTCAATTTTATGTGAATTGCCAAATAGTACATATAATTTTAGGCAAATTTAAGAAAATATTTTTATTCGTACATAACCAATTTCTACAGCGCAATCATCGTTCAAGTATATATTAAATGTATGTCAAATAAAAATTGTTGGTTCCCCAAATTGTTCATTGTTAGCATTTTATTTAAAAATACCAAAATTATACTTAAAAAATAATAAAACCTTTTCTGAGGTAATTTTGAACTTGCGGCTCTGATATAGCTTTAATAAAAAGCAAAACGTCGGAAAATAAGTTAATATATGTAACCATTATATCTAGCTGTTAATAAATAAATAAATGTTTCTAATTACTTGAAGTATTCAATCTGCAATTTTATATGTAAGTTCATTTTTTAACAGTTTGTTTATTGTTTTAACTATCATAAGACTGTGTTTCTGTATTTTATTGTTAATATTTTTAGATTTAATTATTAGATTAATAATTTTTCTTACAAAATGTATTGGGCACATAATAATGCAAGTTCGCCGCAAATTGAAGCCGTGCTTAATAAAGAAGTGAGTGTTTTTGTATATTAAAAAAAAAAAACATATTATCTATCCATTTTATACTTTAATTATTTTTATCTGTAATAGAATGTAACGCTTCATGATTTAATGGATGAGGAAGATATTCTTCAAGAATGTAAATCACAAAATAAAAAATTAATTGAATTGTAAGTTTTATAATCTTTTATATTTTACACACATTTAATATACAGGATATATCAAGATATTTGTGCCTTCGTACTTTAATATAACAATATGAAATATTCATTTTTAAATTAGTTAAGAATAGCTGTATTGAGACATCCTGTATCATAAACTGATAATTTTCTTACGCCATACGTTACTAAATTATCATATAATGATTAAAAAACATTCAGGCAACAAATGAGATATCCCCATAGGTATAGAATACAGATATCCTGTAGCAAGCACCTTTTTTTAAATTAAATAATATAGATTATCGACTAAGCAATATAAAGGATATGGCTCAAAATCGTATACGATCCACGAAATTGTTGCTACTCTAGGAAATAAAAATATCCAAATATATTATTACAATATTTAAATGTCATTTTATTTTAGTCGGCATATTTTTACCGATGTTTCTCTATTAATTTTATAAAAATGGTTTTACCTCATGATTTAATAAATTTATTTTATTTATCTAAAACAGTTTGGTAAGGCCGGATATAATGGAGGAACTAGTAACGTTAACAACTGTGGAACCATCGTTGGAAGTTAATGAGAAAATACGTTACAAATATCCAAATATTGCATGCGAATTATTAACAAGTGATGTACCTGCATTGAATTTACGATTAGCGAATGATGGTGTACTGTTAGGAAAATTATATTATTTTCTTGAATCAGATCCTCCTTTAAATCCACTTTTAGCCTCGTATTTCAGTAAAACGCTTAGTATGCTGGTTTCACAAAAAACTGTACAGGTTCGTAGAGAGTATTTTAACGCATTAGTCAAATTAAACATAGTTGTCATTTTGTTAGAGAAATTTTAGCAAAAAAATAAAAATTAACTGAGATTTTTTTCATATTGTGAATTGCTTTTTAACTACCTAAAATTCGATAAAAAATTTTAGTATTCATATGTTTTTAATTACTAACTAACGAATGCTTCTTCGACTTTTAACTTTATTTCTTTGAGTTTATATAGGATTGAGTTACTCGATAAATGAATCGAATTTTTGAACTTACGGGTCATAGTAATTAGGGCTACGATTTTGTATTTGAGTTAAACTAGAAGTAGAATTGTTTTATCGGCTAAAATGTTAAATACTGAATAAATTCAGCACTTGATAAAAAACATGACAACGATGTTTAAATTTAAAAGATAAATTCAGTAAAATTTGTAAACCTAAAATAATTTGAATTCTGATTAAAACCTTCAATTAAGAACTCTCCATAAACCTTTAAATTTTGTTAGATTGCCCTTTAGTAATGTAAGCTTTTATTACTTTTTATGCTAAGCATTTGAATTAATTGTAAAAATTATTTTCCTCCTTTGTTTTTCCATAACCTTGTTTTCCTCATTATCCTAGGACTGGTATTCCTATCAAGTCACTTGTTTGCAGGTTTTGGAATTTTTAAAATCAAAAGAAAATTTTGTATCACTTTTGGTGAAACATTTGGGAACGTCAGCAATCATGGATTTAATGCTCAAATTAATTACTAATGTAGAAGGTGTAGAAATTAAACAAAATATATTGAATGTAAGTATTAAAAATAGTCTTAATTCATAATATCAGATTATTTGCACCCTACTTGATTTTTGATTTGTACTCCTGATTTCCACCTTAGGCTATTTATTAATGTGTATCTTTTATAACTTAAAAAATGAAAAAAAATCTGAATTTTTAAAGTAAAGTAATATTTATGTGATATTAATTTAAGATCAAAAGGTCCAATAATGAAGCCACATACACTTCTGAAACTATTTACATTTATAGTTTGCTAAAAAGCTATATATTTATTTTTAATTTTTAAAATATATGCGAATTTATGAAAAAGAAAATTTTTTTTAAAACTAAAACTGAGGTTTACACCAAGCAAATATCGGGCCTTTGATGGGATCATAAGTTCTTCACTCTCAAAATAGCTTACAATCGTCTTTTCATTTTCAGTGGTTGGATAGTGAACATATAGTTCAATCGTTAATTGAATTATTAGGTCCATCAATTGATTCAGATCGTCAATGTAATGCTGCTCAACTTTTAAGTGATATTATTGCTAAGTCAAGAGATTCCACAGTGAACGCAAACGAAAGATCAAATTCGGATCCCATTGTTGCTACTTTAGAAGCGTAAGTTAGTTATTTTTCCAAATAAATTTGAAACTTTCGTATATGTAATTTTTATTTTGATTCCTAGGTCTGATACAATCACATTATTATTGAATAATATATTAGGTCCAGAAAAAACTGAAACCAGTATTATTGGTGGAATCCAAGTTTTATTAGCCTTATTAAATTTTAATAAAAGGTAAAAAAATACTTGAAAAATAATTGGCTTTTTGTTTAGTTACAACTTTTATTTATTTTTTTCTTCATTAGTCCTGTACCGAATTCTTCACAATATGAACAAATTGAAATAGCTGCCGAAAGAGAACACCGTGAAAAAGTTGTACAAAATGTAAATACAGCAATAATTGATCGCCTTAAAGATTTTCATAAAATTTTACTGAATCCACCAAAGGTAAAAAATAAAAATGATTTTATTATCAGTCTTATACTTCAAGATTTAAATTACAAATGTTATTATCTTGATTAAAATTAATTTTTATTTGTTTTTAGAAAGCCCCAATACAAACAACAATTGGATTATTAGATCCACCATTTGGTAATACACGTTTACAAATCACTCGATTACTATCAGCATTACTACACTGTAATCAATCAATTGATATAAAGAATGAAATAGCCAGGCTTGATATCATAAATGTTTTAATTGATCTCTTTTTTAAATATACATGGAATAATTTTTTACATACACAAGTACAAAATTGTATAGCGTATGCATTAGTACCAATCAATGTAGATCGTACTTTATCGGCATCTTCGACTTCTTTTAAAATTGAAGATTCAACAACGTGCTCGTCTACGGCGTCTAATATAAATGACGATACACTTGAATCATCGGCTAGTGATGAATGTAATAGTCTTATGTATGAACATGTAAGTTAACTTTTTTATAGTGTATCATATTTGAGTCATATCCAAAATGTGTTACAACTCAATCATTTTTCATTCGATTCTGATAGCAACTAATGTAAATATCAAACAATAATTATCAATTTAATGTTAATAATAAAATTTAAATAAATTTCGATTTTTTCCCCCCACTTCCTAGATCAAATTATTTTGTATTTTATAAATACGTATTTCGACTACAAAGTAGTCATCGTCAGTATGAATTAGCTAGTTGTAATGATTCTCTGAGGAGATGTTACTCGTTGCCAATTTGGTGACGGTTTGTGATAAAATCGAAAAATCCTGGAGTTCTCATTAATAATTATAAAAAAAAAAAACAAAATAAAATTTAATGTTATTGTAAATCTCAAAACTGTATTTCGTTAAATATTCACATTTTAATTCTCAAGATACACTTCTGTTTTCATTCTTTTAACGCTGTATTACAGTCAAATGTAACAAATTGATTGCATAATTCTAAATCATTCCTTACAGATATTTGTGCAATGTCGATTATTAGAACGAATTTTAGGAGCATGGGAAGATAATGATCAAAAGCAGTAAGTAATTAACGAGATTATATGAAATTGATTTAAAATTTATACCAATAAATTATTTACAGATCACAATCAAAAGGTGTACGACAGGGCTATATGGGTCACTTAATAAATATTGCAAATAATATTGTCGATCAATGGGATAAAACTCCTTTTGGTGAATTTATTACCGAAAAAATTAATCCCGAAACATTAGAAGCATGGAAAAATTTTGTTGATGGGCCATTAGCTGAAGTTAATAAGAAGCAATCAGAGGTTTTGGTTAGTATTAATATCATTTCGCTACAATAAATCGGAAATTGAGTATTTAATTTATATTTAGGGTGGAATACATCCAAGTAACACCTTATCATCCGATAATCAAGATGAATACCGTGAAGTACCGTTTGATACGGCTGGTAGTTTACTTCAAACAGTAAGTTTTCAGAAATTTTTACAAAGAGTAGCAAACAATATTGAATTAAATTTTTTTCCAGACGTACACAGATTTTAATCGATCGGAATATATTGAAGTGTATCAATATAATAATGAGGAAGGTAAGTTCACCAAGTTGACAAAATGATGCTATATGAAGTGTAGTTACATTTAGATAGTTAAATCGATTCGATTTTATAAATTATAGCAACGAGTAGCTAAAATACTTCAAAATTGGCATATTATTGAAAATTAAAATAATTGTAGTAATTTATATAAAAATTTTACAGAAGAAATGTTTGAACGTGTTTGTGCTGAAACAATGAACTCATTTCCTTTTGATAATGCCGTTTGCAATGATGATGAAGATGATATATGGGAACATCAAGTTAGTACAACAATTACATCAAATTTAGCTGATAAACAAACGTGTGGCGATTGGCAGCAACGTCGAAATTCTGATGCTGATGATCCAATGGCAAATAAATTGGATGGCACTATTGTGGATCGTAAGTTTTCGATTATAATATAGTTAACTTTTAATCGCAACTTTATTTAATTTTATAAGAATTTTTGGATGCAATAAGGCACCAAAAAATTCAAATTCTAGTGCCTTTATAAGAAAGTTTCTTCTCTCATTGTAAAAAGATATGTTGTACCAAATATGGAACTTTGCTTGGAGAATCCTTGTTGATAGTATGAAATTCTAATATTAATTTATAAAATTTCAACTATAATTAAAAATATTATATACTGAACTTTAGCTCATTAAGTGACTTTACAAAAATCATGTCGATCTGTTTCTTCTTTTTGATGTGTAATAACATAAAGTAAATGCATCTTGAAGTTTTTAATATTTTTTTAAATTTTGCTTTCCTATAAAGTTTTTTATTTTAAAAATATTATGTGATAGCTTTAAAAGTATTAAAAGAGCTACTTGGTATACGAATTCAATGTTAAGTATTACGTATATGTGTATGTTATGCATAAGTTGTGTGTTTTCAAAGAACAATACTTTACATTGACTTCGGATAGGGCACGCTTTCAATAAAAAGTTTTATATGAAAGCCAAATTTAAGCAAAAATGCGCATGATTTATTGTTATAGCATGGAAACATAAGTTGCGTGTTTACAAAGAATAATACTTTACATTGACTTCGTATAGGGCTCGCTTTCAATAAAAAGTTTGTTATGAAAGCCAAATTTAAGCAAAAATGCGCTTGATTTATTTTTATAGCATGGAAAACAGATTTAGATAATCCTACAGAAAATACGATAGCTCCAATTGCTGAAACGGATCCATGGGGTAGTGGTGGTGGTCCAACTGGTGGTGACGGAGATGCTATTCCACCTTCGAATACAATTGATGAAGGTTGGGCAAATTTTGATTCATTTAATAACTTCGATACGGCAACATTTAATGGAATTCCGTCATCGGATGAACGTACAACATCCAATTTTTTCGGTACATTTTCACAAAAATTTGATTTTACCGATTCCGATCCAATGATCAATTCAACATTATCAACATCTGGAGAACAACATAATGAAACATCTTCATCAGCAGATGATAATGCAAATATTAGTAATAATAGCAATCAAAATAGTAGTGAATCGTCATCGTCAATTGATAATTTTCATACATGTTTATCTAATGCTTTAAAAACAGCAACACCATCTGCAGATACTGATTCTTCGTCATCAGCGCCAAATATTTGTAATGATTTAAGTAAAAGTGGAAATGAGGAAAAGCAATCAGGTAGTAATGATGCTTCTAATAACGATTCAACAATTTCTACGTAAGTTATTTTAATTATTTTGTAATGTCCATAATCATATTTTAAACACTAATTAGTATGAGTTTTTGATATGTTGTATCTCAAAATTTAGTTACCGTACAATAAAGAATTTAAATAAATGTGGAAATCCACTGTTATTTGTTAAAAATAGACAATCAACTTTCGTAATTATTTCGAGATAAATAGGTGATAAAATTTTCTATAAAATAGAAGTCTTTGTATAACTTAATCAACTTTTCTAACATAATTTCTTCACCAAATCTTCCTATAATATCCACAATATTTTCCACAGAATATTCATTCAAGAAACAAAATTTAATTTGCAAATTCTTTAATGTGTAACAAAAACAAGTGTAGAAATCCAAGACACAAAAAGCCTAAAAGCTTTTAGATATATCGACTTGAATATCAAGGATATGCATGGATATCAAGGACTAAAAACATTGTATGCTTTCTACCTGCGACATTCTGTTATAAAACGCTATTTTAAACTTCCATAAAATAGTTGCTTATATGAATAATAATAGTTCTCTTTTTGAATGATAGTGCTATTTTTATGTAAAATCCTAACATTTGAATTAATTAAAGGGATCAACAAATTGAAGAAAGATCAACAACTCCAGTGACTACAGTATTTGTTGCGGATGCAGAACAAACAATAAGTGATGAATCTGTATAGATAAACCAAAAAAATCCATAAGAAAAAGGTTTAATTAATTGTACATAAACTATTCTTATTATTATTATTTTTGTTGGAGTTAAATGAAAAAACCACATCCATCCGTCATATCATATTCTTTAAAATGTGAACTTTCAACATCTATCAACAACCAACAACATCACATTTCAACATTTTTTGTGTGTTGTATAAAAAAAAAATGGAAATTCCACAAGCGTTGTTCTTAAAAAAACAAAGGTTAATTTTTTATTACCCTAAGAAAGGTTAATTTTTTATTACCCTAAGCAATTGATTGTTTTGTTTTTAAAAAATTTTATATTTATTATTAATTGCATTGTAATTTAAAAAAATATAATGTCTACATCACCAAAACACAAAAAGTCTTAAAATAAAAAACATATTTTTTAATTTTAAATTTGATTTATAATATTTTTAAAGTTTAGTTATGATATAATAACAGTAGGTAAGTCACTATGAGAGGCGATTCTAGCCTATCAGTGCACGACTAGTCACGAAAGATTCACGGTTATGAACAATAATAAGACAACGTTACTTTCGGTTAAAATTTTTATAAAGGGTAAATGAGAAAACCGTTGTGTGAGTAAAATTAAAATTTTTGTGAGTAAGGTTTTACAACATAAATACTATTCTTATATCATAATTATAAGTTTATTATTAAATAACCAAGAAATTTGCCTTCGTTTGAAAAATTGTGGAAAAAGTTAAAAGCCTAATTCAAACAATAAGAATAAATCCAAGCAAACTGCGGTTTTCTTTAAGCAAATTTACTTAATAAAATGCAAAATAGCAAGCATCATTCTTTTTTTTACACCTTAAATAATCTATGTTATTACGAGACAAGCGTAATTTCAATAGAATTCTAATTAATAACTAAATAGAAGCATCATATCTGTGTACTGTGTAGTATTACACCGATTTGAAATCTGTTGATTTCTATTGATTAAAAATCTTTACATTGCGTTTAAATTTCTCATGCAAATTTATTAATTTGATCTTATAAATTCGTCAATTATAAAACTAGGTTTAGATGCTATGTGTTAGACGTACGTTGGCATAATCATGGATGATAGTTTTTATAAAAAGGTTTTTTCTTAGATATTATTTATGAAAATTTTTTAAAAATTGGTTTTAAAAAAAATATAAAATCAGATAAATGTTTTTTAAATTTTACAATAGAATTGATTGCATATGCTACTATATAAGCATAATAAAAACATACTGAATTATTTTTTAAATAGCGTATAAAGATATTAGTCAATATTTAATATGCTTTTTCCTTTTAATTTTTTTAACTTACTTTTGAACCGTCCCCCAAATGCCCAAACCGTCCGCTTTTAATTTTAGTCAAAATTTAAGATAGTAAAATGTATAGATATACTTTAAGATGTTCCTGTTTTGTATCCATGGAAAAGGTAGGATTTTATAAATTTTAACTGTTTATTGATGAAATGAAAAAAATTAGAAAATTGAAATATGTAGACATTATATCTAAAAATTTATGAATAATATTTTTATAATTACAATGAAAAAGCATTTTTAATTGATTTTAAATCCTGCTGTTTCGTTACCGTTTTAGTTGTGCAATGTTCACATACAAATTTGTACCGATGACGTCCATATCATTGATATAATAAAATTAAGATGGCATATTAAATTGAACTAAAAAGTATGATTTGTAAATTATTGAACGATCAATTGGGATAATAAAGTAATCGAATAGACAGAATAGTGACTATCTTATACGGCTCCCCTCTTATACTATAAAATTATCGACTAGCTTTTACCAAAAAAAATTTTTTATAAGAACTAACGTAATTCATTTAAACGTTAGCAATCTTAACCAACATATCTGTATTTTTTCCTTTTCCAAATGCGGCAAATTTACATAAAAAAGTCATTTGATGTGTTAACTCCATTATGTATTTATATTCAATTCTATCATGTGAATTTTAACTAATGATGGTCGTGTATATATTAAAGAAAGTTGTCTGGTAAATATGATATAAAGATAAACATAAATTCAGCCATCTTTATTTTTAGAATCAAATTAAATAACAAAATTGTATTAAAAAATTAAAAGGCAAGAGATAAATATCCTTTCAAGATTACCAGTTTTAAATTACCAAATTGATGATATTGTGTACTATTATACATGTTCTTTTAAATTTTTTATTTATATAAACCAGGATGTAATATAATAACATTGTGATCACAGCCACTCTAACTTTGAGTAGATTTTTTTACAATGATTATGCCCCAGCTTCTTATATTATTTTTAGTTGAGTGCATTCAAAAAATTCTATTACAATTAATTAAAATAACATTTATTGCGATAATAAAAACTAAATCTACTATCGTGTACAGAGTCGGTAATTTGCCTACCGATTCTGATTGGTACAAAAAATATTTTACATAGATCCTTCATAAAGATGTGAAAATAATTTGTGATTCTGCATTTTATTTTGAAGAATATTTTTTATTTACGTTTTCTATAAATAAAATAGATCATTTAAAGGAAAATTATATTGTGACAATTAAACGTTATAAGATTACTTTTTTTAAATTTCTGTAGGATCACATGTTATGTATTGCAACCTGCTATAAACTTTATATGTTTTTTAATTTCAACATTTTAACATAGTTTTTTAAATGATGCAAGTGCTCTACATTTTTTTAACAATTATAAGTTCAATATGAGACTGAACCAAGCATAATAGTTTTAGTTTCCGATACCAAAATGTTTCGCCACACATTCGCTATTTGGAAAACACCGAAAAAGACTACATCTAATAGCGAATGTATTAACATTTTTATATTCGCTAGCACTACACATTTTATAGTTAAGTGTATGTGTGAATGCAAATTAAAATTTGCTTGTCTGTTTCGATGTGTTTTAAAAGATAAACACAGTGGAAAAACAGTTAAATTGCGAATAGCAAATAATTTTTCTATACTGTTCATTATTTAGCGAATCACGGAGAAAATTTTATTCGGTGTTAATAAATAGCAAATGCTTGGCATAGCCTTAAATCTTAATATATTACAGTTAGAAAAATAAAAATTTGTTGGGTACATAAAAATGATATACGTAGACATTCATAGAAAATATAGTACAATTTAGAATGAAAGAAAACGCGGTAAAATTTTTATATGGATATAAATGTAATAACAACGAATTTTTATACTTTTCGGTCATATAGAATCTATTAAACTAACTTTAGATTTCTTTTCATTTCTTACTGAAAATAAAATACATTTACTTATTTTTTTGTACCATTGGCATAACTACTAAAAGTTAATTATAATGTTAAAAAAAAATTATACTATATTATTCTTCTAGTAAGAATTACATAATCTCGTATGCCGATTTAGGCATTTCTCAATTAAAATACATGTAGCTGGCGAAATGCATGATTAAGAACACTGAATGTAATGAAAAAAAAACATTAATACCCAGAAATGGTAATAATATCAGTATTTACAATCATTGGCAGTATTATTAATTGTGAAACAAATAATTTTAATATCGCAGTATTTAGCCACACAAGTTTATAGTGCCTATTCTAGAATAAGGCACACTAAGACCATAAGATCTGTTGTGATACCGAAAAAAAATTTTCATGCCCAACCACTATTCCATGGTCCAGCCAGTTAGAGCTATTCAAGACCAGGATTTGTGAACTTATGTTTGGAAATGAACCTAAAAACTCAAAAAATTTAACGCTAAATGTTTATACATACATATAATAGCTTTAATAACTGTAATATATTAATTATAAATTAATTTTCTTAGTAATTATATTAAAATAGCAATATGATGAAATGAAAATTTTATAAAAATATATGTGTTTTATATATTTATGCTTCCATGTAGAAAAAATGATGCAGGGAATGACAAGTATTGCCTTCTATGATTTTAAAATATCTATTTTGTATTAAAATTAAAAATTAATGAAAACTTAATTATGACATTTATTTATTACATTTTTTTAAAAAAAAATTGTAAGATTTTGTGCAAGAAAAAAATCAATTAGAAGGAAATGTAATTTTCATCAATGCCTGGATTCCGATGAAAAAAAATGGCTTCATTACTTTTAATTTTATTAGTTTTTAGTCAAGTGTCCTTAATAAACATAATTGACATCAATTTTTTTATAGTCATTAATGTCCCCGATATGACGTAATTTGCCTTTTTTAAATCTTGAATAATGTTAAATTTTAGCGTTATTATTCTTAAATAGATAAAATAAATTATAATTACCCGAAAATATTCAAATAGTTATGTGTAAATTTATTCCGGGTCAATCTGATCCAACCGATGAAATTATCTGATAAATATACAAAAATGGCAAAACTGTTTGATCGGAAGGGTGATCAAAAGCAAAAAAATATTACAACTATACAAAATATATTAAGTAATTAGTTAATTTTGGGAGTAAACCGTTTTGGCACGAATATATTTTACCGAACGCTAAAAGGAAACGCGATGTAAATACAAAAACAGCAAGTTATTAAGTATAACATGATTAATATTTTATTGCGGAATCCTGTGGTCTAAGTTGTAATATTCTGCGACTATTTTTACTTTGTTCGAAATATTTTTTCTTAAATAAGTATTTTATTGTTAAGATCATTATAAATGAAGCATATTATATCCAAAAAATGACGCATAACGGAAAATATTCTATATCTAATGCAAATACAACTCAGGAAAAAATGTGCGGGTATTTTTTAAATATAAATTTACATAACAGAAGTTGTATGCTTGTTGTTTCCAATACTTGGAAATTCCACATATTAATTTAAACCAAATATTTAAATATTATTTTTGTTGGCGCTAAATCTGGTCACGGGTATACCATTAAGGTTTAAAAAGTACTTATTAAACGTGACTTTGAATTTCAATGACTTAATCTATATTCCATAATTATGTTTTGTCAACTCGACAAAAACATGTGTGTCATTTTTTGGTATCTATGATAATTTAAAATTTCCAAAAATTCTTAAACTATCGGAATATCTCTTAGTTTTCTGTTTTTTGCATCACTTAAAATAGCACAAAATCTATACTACTGTATGTGATAACTATTTGAATAAATTATTAAAATTATTTGTTTCACGAAAATTAATTAATTACATATAATTTATAAGTTATTTCATTAATATATTTATATCGAATTTTCATTTCGATTTCCGTGAAACAAATAATTGAATACCAATGTTTAAAAAACCAAACTTTGTAACAAAAATTCGGATATATTGAACATAGCTTAATGGACAGTGAATATTTCAATTTTCGAGTTAAAATTTGTGGCATTTAAAGATGGATCTATCTATCTATCCTCATTATGCGAGTTTCTGACATCAGATGTGCTATTATAAGGATTTCAAAACATGTTAGGATTAAAAATAATTTATGACGTATTCCAGTTATTTGCAAACTTTTTTGATCGCAAACTCTTAAATAATCATCATCGAAAATAATCATAAATACTATGTTCCCTTAATTAGCGGAAAAACATAAAATATTTTAAAGAGAAATCCAGCGAATGGTAGAAAATTAGACAATCTATCTTTCGTACCATAAATTTTTCTTTTCCCACAAATTAACACAGATATTGTTTGAAATCGTTTCAAGAAAACGATTTTAAGAAATATCTCAAAAACTACTTATTTAAATGGTCTATTTTTTAAATTTTTGCGTAAAAATTAAATTATAAACGAGTTTATTAAAATTGGAGACAACACTTTTTTTCGTTTTTTCACAAGTTTTTGAATTTTTTTTTCGAATTCAATAAATTTCCATTTTACACGGTAATTTTGACGTTCGTAATTTTGATTCCATAATGAGTGTCTCAATTCCTGTTTCCTTTGTCCTCTTATTTTGAAACAAATAAAGATAAACTATTTTTGATTTGAAAACATTTAAAAATTAGGCAAACCAATTCCGTATAATATTTATATTTTTTAATAGCACATTTTAAGCCAGAGACTTCAAGTCTGATATTATTGGGGACTTTCTTTGTACCTTTCCATATCTAATTTAGGGGGAATTAAACTGACTTTTTCCTATAATTTTTAAATTTCTCCAACAAGAAATAAATGTAATTTATATACGTCTCGGCAGTTTTTAGATAGGATCAGATATAAACGTATGTTCTAAAAATTTATAGTCCCATTTCCAATAAGCTTAAACTTATGAACTCAATTATAATTGTTAAGATTTTTGTTTGTTGCATCAACGCTACTTTCCAGTGCCAGTTTGCACAAATAAAGGTGCTGACGTTAAAATTTTAAGTAACGTCAAATTGCAATTTGGTACTTTTAAAAAGCTTTGTCTTCTAAATAAAATTAATAAAGACTTGCCAAAAAAATCGTCCATTGTTTTAAACAAGAATTTTGTTGCATTGTTTAAACATTTCGTTATTTAGGTATCAATTGTAAATATTTTTATAACAAGTATCAAATTTTTAAAATAGCTCTTATTTGAATTATCGAATTTATTTACTTTTTTTTACATTCCGAAAATGTGTCAAAAATATTATAAATATATTATTAATGAAAAACAATGCACGTTTGAAGCTTTTTCCCCTTTATAATATTGTAAAGAAAAAAATCAAATAAGAGCTGTTTGCAAAAAATAATGTATCTATTTTGTTTTGGTTGTAAATATTCTTTTAGAAAATAAAGTATGAATTTAAAGAATATGATGTCCATTTATTTTTAATGTTCTGTATTTCTACAAAAAATGTAATCATGCATGCCTTTCGGTGAGGTAGATTATTTGTTCCGAATTTACTCAAATTTTGGGGCTTATTTGGGTTGATAAACTTGACTAGAATTCATCTCAGTATAAAAAAGTTTCACCCTATTGCCTATACCATGGTGGAAATTATTTTTCTCTAGGGGGGGGGGTATATTACGAACAAGAATTGTATTCAAAATGAATAACAAATTGTTCTTTTGTCTGAAGAAATCCAAGTATCATTTAATTAGCCCATTCCCGCATACCCGTTCGTTCGTCTGTCTAGCCGTCATCAAGATAACTCAAAAAGGAAAAGATAGCAAGTTAATCACGTAATTTTATGAATTATTTGTTTCAAAATGATTAGATTTGACACTATTTTAAAATATAGGTACTAAAAATATTAAATTTTTTGTATTATTTTTTCAAATACATGAGACCACGGTGATTTACTTATATTCTACCATCATATATGCGATGCGACATTTCATTTTAAATTAATTTTACCGCCCCTGCAATCTTCCATTCATTCTAGTCATTCTAGTTTAAAACCTTACAGTTTTTACCACCAGGGCCAATTCAACGTGAATTGTGTCCTTTTTTTTAAAACAAATATAATTTGCATTACTACATTAATTTAAGTAATACAATTTTGTAAGTAATTAATAAATAAGCGACTAATATGGTAAGTTTTTAACTGTTAAAATTTGATGCTGGCAAAATGTGACAGAATTCTAACCTAAAATTTTCATTTTTAGAAACCGCTTATGTTACACGGGCACGAACGTGCTATAACGCAAATTAAATATAATCGTGAAGGTGATTTACTCTTCTCATCTTCTAAAGATCATATACCTAATGTATGGTACTCCATAAACGGTGAACGTTTGGGAACATTTAATGGTCATAATGGTGCCGTATGGTGTATTGATGTTAATTGGGATACAACTCGATTTATGTCCGGTGGTGGTGATAATCGATGTCGAGTATGGGATTGTCAAACAGGTGTTGAAATTGGATGCATCGTAACCAAATCTTCAGTGCGAACATGTAATTTTAGTTATTCAGCTAATATGGCCGCATACTCGACGGATAAAGCTATGAAATATGATTGTGAATTAGATGTAATTGATACACGAAATGTGGATGAATCCACATTGAAACAACCGCCTATATTACGAATTCCTGTAGAAAAATCAAAAATTACTTCAATGTTATGGGGTACTTTAGACGAAGTTATTATTACTGGCCATGATAATGGTGATATTATCCAATGGGATTTACGAGTAAGTTTTATGTTTAAAAGGGGGCCACGATTATTTAAAGGCGTATAGTTACAATCTTTTTTCAATATGCTTTTCGTTATTGTGTTAGAACAGAACGTCCAATTAAATCAACATAATTTAGAAAATCAAGTGTTTAATTTAACACAATTCAATAATGAACACAATTTTGGGCATACTTTAAGAGCCAGTGCACAACGCATACCATCGGACAGTCCTATAAGAAATTCTTAATAGAAAATCTGATCATACATAAGACAAAAATCTTAAGCAAGCGCATATCATAGGATATTTATTTTAATTAACAGATGGCCTACATAAGACATCAACGTATTATTTTCTTATAAGAAATTGTGATGCTAGGCGCACACAACATTAAAAATAAGGAGATAAATATTTTTTACACAGAGAAGATAATAAAAATACAGGATTGATCTTTTACTTCAATTTTTTAGTATGGAATCACTTTCTTCTTTACATAAAACTTTCCATAGTCTCTTATAAAAATTGATAAAATTATTAACTTTTCATAATGATTCCATAATGTATACGAATTATATAACTGTCATATACGAATGCTTAAATTAGTTACTTATAAAAAATAATGTAAACTGTTAGGATGGGCACACACCATCAGATTTTCTGATCAGAAAATCTGATGTCATATGTAAAAATCTTACTGTGTGCGGGGTCTAATATAATATACATGTTATTTAATTACATCAGATTTTCTGATCACAAAATCTGATGGTGTGTGCCCATCCTAACAGTTTACAGTATTTTCATTATCTTCTCTGTGTAAAAAATATTTATCTCCTTATTTTTAATCTTGTTAAAAATTCTAACATGTATATATATTAATAACAGCTGAAAAACCTGCTCAGTTCACAATGAATTAAGGGAAAGAAATATGTTTAGCATTATTTAATTTATGGACCGGTTCAGCTAATTTAAAGATATTTTCTCTCTTCTAAATAAAATTATGTTATTTTAGATGGGTAAAGAATTAAACTCAGCGTTTAAGGCACATCAAGCTAACATCAACGATATGCAATTATCTAAAGATGGTATTTTCTTCATAACTGCATCCAAGGACACAACGGCCAAACTTTTCGACACCGATTCATTGCAATGTTTAAAGACCTTTAAAACTGAGCGACCTGTAAATTCAGCTGCATTAAGTCCAATTCTAGATCATGTCGTACTTGGTGGTGGTCAGGATGCTATGGAAGTAACAACTACTTCTTCGCGTCTTGGTAAATTTGATTCAAGATTTTTCCATATAGTATTCGAAGAAGAATTTGGTCGTCTTAAAGGACATTTTGGACCTATTAACAGTCTTGCATTTCATCCAGATGGTAAAAGTTATAGTTCGGGAGGTGAAGATGGTTACGTACGAATACAATCATTTGATCAATCATATTTTGATTTTGGATTCGACTATTGAATTATTTTTTTCTATTTTAAACTTTTTTTAAACAATGTTTGTATTTATACATAGGTATGTGAATCGGCGATTTGTATGTAATTTGGAAATTTTCTTGAATAAAAATACAAACGAATTTGAAATGCGTTTTTATTTTTAAAATTAAAACCCAACCTTCAAAATCAACTCGATCTCGTACTCATAAGAGATGGGAGATCACTATAAGTAGACGGGAGAATTATAAGTGGTTTTAGCATAAAAGGAACCCAAAATCTATTTTTAAGGAATCGACTTGATATTTCATAAAATATTTCTAATGATTTTTTTTGTTTTCAATGAAAAACAAAACATCACTTTTTTCATTGAATGTTAACGAAATCAGGTTTATTTTCTACAGAAAATAAGATGTAGAGCCTTTAGATATTATTCACTATTTAGAACAGAATTTACATATCTATAAAGAAATGCACTTTAAATTCAGAATCCAAGACTAAATTCCCCAATTTGCGCAACATTCCATAAATGCATACATTTTACATAAATTGCTATTAAAAGAAAGACGCTATGATATAGATTTAAATAATCAAAATCAGTGGCGGATTTAGGTAAGTGCTCTAGGCACATTTACAAATGCCGCTCTAATTAATAATGAGATTGCTGCATTTGGTGACTGTTTGCACCAAATTAGCAAGGCGTAAATCCATCTAATCATAATTTGTTATAAATTTCTCTTCCTTTAAAATTTCATAATGTTATAATTCTGATATTTAAAAATAATGCGTGTGTAAAAAACGATCTTGAATAGATAATTGTAATTTTCTTCTGTTAATATAGAATAATGTAATAATTATGAGATTTAAAAAATAACGTGCTTATCGTATCATGAAAAACACCTGTTAACCTGAAATTTATTCAATACATTATATTAACTTTAAATTGCATATATTAGTATAAATCAATTTTCTTTAAAATTTTGGCTAAATGTTTATAATAAATTTAAAAAATATGTGGTAATTTTATGCCTTTATGGTCAAAATTGAATAATCGATATGTAATATCCTATAATTTTTTTTTTTTTTTTTTGGAAATTTATTACAAGATCAATGTTAATTTTTCCGAAGAAAAACGTATGGTTGGTAATACCATGTGAAAAACACATGCGCATTATTCAAAATAGTGTACATTTAATGGATATATTGCATATAATACAGGAGCGTAAGCGATTTTGTTTATTGTACAGCCTATAATTTAGAAATATAATTAAACTGTTTTTATCGAAAAATGCTATTTATATTAATGTTGTAAAAAGAGAAAATAAATTTTTGAGCTGAAAGGACCCTAACTTTACACTATCCTTGAAGATAATAGCTTTCGATCAAACTTTAACACCCCATGAGGTTGAAGTATATAGGATTTTTTTTATCAAGTAATGAATACTTTCTTTGAACTCCTTCAATGTTTTCTATACGAATCAAGGCTGAGCTTTAATTAGTTCACCTCGAATTCCTCTTTTTTGTCGCCAACCCAGGTAGTATTTTTGAGCAAATTTTTTGTGTTTTTTGTCTTGTAATAAGTAAGCACATAAATTCTGTGAAGTGCACCTGAGTTGTATTTTCGTATTGGTGTATCACGATCCATCAAATTTATTTACTATTAAATGAAACATTGGCTTAATAAAAGTCTATTTTCAAATAATCCCACTAGTATACGGTTCGTTGTATTTGTATCTGAAGAGCTCCAGTACTATTTTCAAGACGATCTCTTTCGTTTTTTGTCAGATTTAACAGTAATCACATTAAAATACCAAATTTTATGTAATTTTTGAAGGAGCAAACTACCTACTGAGTAAATGGCTCTTAAAGCCATTGTGAGTGCAATACACACGCAATGTATTACGCCAGGCGTGTATCCAAAGCTAATTTTGGGAGGTGCCACGTAGTTTTTTTTAGTTTTATATTTTTAAATAAGCTCGAGAAAATTATTCGCCTATTCTAAAC
>JAEMTY010000318.1:0-25000 GCA_020423425.1 Chrysopa pallens
CTTTAAATAATTGATCGGATTTAATCAGAAATTTCCGATTAATTTCCATGGTAGATGAAATAATCTTATCAAAATTACGTTTGATGATCATTAGAAATATTAACTATGTTGATAATAAAAATGATAATATAAAATTTTAAGATTCAATAGATTTGAATACGAGTTGATTTTTCGGATAAATTTGGAATCATTTAAATCGAATCTCTTTTGGATTATCCAGAGAATGTGCTTGTATCCTATATTTATGTTTCTGTAGATAATTACCCGCATTTTTGTAAATTTTTACATTGCAGATTTTATTTTTACTTTATTCTAAGAAATAATAGGAATATTTAATTCCAAAATTTGTCCAATAATAATATATTAAAAAATGATTTCAATAATTTTGCATGATATTATTTTTTCGGGAATTTTCGTCACTTTTTTTTGAATGGTTTATTGTCTTAGTAGTTTATTTTTTACGAAATCCTCTTTTGATTTATTTGTTGTTGTTGTTTTATTTTGTTTAAAGCATGCGTTTTGATATCTATATGTTTTAATAGAACTTCTTGCAGGTCCAATACCCGATCCATTATTGAATTGGGTCACGGAATTGAGTAATGTATCGGCGTCACAACGTTGGGTACTCTTAACAAATTTAAAAGCATCAGCAGCATATCAGTTTCGTGTTAGTGCTGTGAATAGTGTTGGTGAGGGTAGTCCATCAGAGCCTAGTGAAGTTATTTTATTGCCACAAGAGGGTAAGCAATTTTCTATTGATTTTAACAGTTGTTTTTTATTTTTTTCTGTTTTAAATATAAATTTCAGGATCAATATACAAAATCCATGTTTTATTTCGATGAATATGTTTCGTTGAAGTCATTCTTTGCAATTTTTTCCACAATAAATAATCAAGAAGTTATTCGCGATTAAAAAGTTGAATTTAAGAAATTGAATCGGAATGAATCGGAAATGAGTAGGATTGAATCGTAATTTTGGATAAGTTTTTAATTTGTGAATTAATCCCATTCATCCCGATTTTAAAATTTTGCATTTTAATCAGAATGAATCGAAAATAAAATTTCCGAATTATTTCAAATTTGAAAAATAACAAAGTACATGAGAAATATGTGACAGTATTTGATTTTAGAAATAATTATAAATAAATGAACTGTACTTTCATCAAAATTTCTATCGTTTAAAGTGATAATATTTGACACTGCGTGTAAATATCGTTTAAAACTTCAAATTAATTTTATTTCGTCCAATATCTTTATTATTATTTGAATTCCATACACTATTTTAATGACACGACTTTTGACATTATTTTACATTTTGTAATTCGATGAATTCGTGTATATTGATCCTAATAAGCTGATAAACACTTTTAATTTTCATTAAAAAGAAAAACCTGAGATTATTTTCTGTATAAATATTATGCAGCTGGAAAGAAATGCTGTGAATCTAAAAAAGGTGGGAAAAAATATTCTCAGTGTTTGTATACACAAATGTCCTGCACGATTTTTATTCGCTAAATAATTTCCCCTCACTTATGTAAATAGACCGTAGCATTTATTACAGTTATCAAAAATGAAAATACTTTCATCAAAAAAAAAAAAATTTGATATTTTATTTATCTTTATTAGCTCCATCCGGTCCACCACTTGGATTTGTAGGGTCAGCAAGATCCTCTTCTGAAATAATCGTACAATGGCAACCTCCATTAGAAGAACATCGGAATGGGCAGATTTTAGGTTATATAATTCGATATCGACTATATGGATATAATCAAAGTCCTTGGAAATATCGTAATATCACCAATGAAGCCCAAAGAAATTTCCTGATTCAAGAACTTATTACATGGAAAGATTATAATATTCAGATTGCTGCATATAATAATAAAGGAGTAGGAGTATACACGGAAGGTGCAAAAATTAAAACAAAAGAAGGTGTACCGGAAGCCCCACCGACAATAACAAAAATTGAACCAATAAATTCAACTGCTATTTCGCTTTCATGGAAACCTCCAAATCCTCAAAAAATAAACGGAATTAATCAAGGTTATAAAATTCAAGCATGGCGTTGGGATGATCAAAATGGGGAAATGGTTGAAGAAAAAATGATGACTGTACATCCGAATTTATTAGATCCACTTGCTGAACAATCAGCAATTATGTCGGGTCTACAAAAATTTACTGAATATAATATTACAGTTGTTTGTTTCACGGATCCTGGAGATGGAGAACGTAGTGAACCTGTTGAAATTAAAACTTTAGAGGATGGTAAGCAACTTTATTCAAATGATGGAATTAAATAAAATCTAGTTGGATTTTAAATAATATTTGCTAAATAATTCTCGACTTTTTCTGTTTCAGTTCCGGATGAAGTTGGTAGTTTACAATTTGATGAAATCAGTGACCGTGCTTTAAAAGTAATTTGGTCAAAACCTCGCCAAACAAATGGCATTCTTATCGGTTATCAATTATCTTATCAAATAAAGGATAACCCGGATTCAATACGTACACAAAATTGTTCGGCAAACATTACAAGCATACGTGTCAATAATTTACAAGCTTCAACTCATTATAAATTTGAAGTAACGGCATGGACAGCGCAAGGTGCAGGTCAACCAAAAATTGCTGTAATACAATCTGGTGTTGAACCTGTTTTGCCAGAGCCACCTTCAAAGCTGGCATTATCAAATATTGAAGCATTTTCAGTGGTGTTACAATTCACGCCAGGTTTTGATGGAAACTCGTCAATAACAAAATGGACAGTAGAAGCACAAACTTCACGCAATACTACATGGTTTGTAATCTTTGAAATATCAGATCCAGATGCCAAATCGATAACAGTAACTGGTTTAGTACCGTTTATGGTATATAAATTACGTTTGATTGCTACGAATGTAGTGGGGTCTTCAAAACCTTCGGTTTCAACTAAGGAATTCCAAACAATACAAGCTCCACCATCGCATCCACCGAAAAATGTAACAGTTCGCGCTATGAGTGCTACAGAAGTTCGTGTACGATGGATTGTAAGTATTTATCTTCCATTATTTGTGCAAGATATCCCAAAATCTTTGCCTAAATCACAGGCATAAATTCTTTTTTTTTTGACTGAAAATTGCCTTTTTGCATTAAAAAAAATGATTTCAATAAATTCTTTCAATTTTATTTTAGCCCCTTCAACAAATCGAATGGTATGGAAATCCACGTGGTTACAACATTACATATATCGAAGTTGGAACCGGCAAAGTTAATTACGTATCTATCGAAGATCCAACTGCAAATTCGCATGTTTTAGATAACCTTGAAGAGTATGCACTTTACGAAATTCGTATGCAATCTTGTAACGACGTCGGTAGTTCAAAAATGAGTCGAAAGGCATTAGAACGAACACGTGAATCAGTGCCATCGTTTGGACCTTTAAATGTTGAGGCAAATGCAACATCATCGACAACAATTGTTGTAAAATGGAGTGATGTACCAAAAGAACATCAAAATGGACAGATTGAAGGTTTTAAGGTGTTTTATGGTGCAAATTTACGTTCATCGTTTCAATATAAATTAATTTCAAGCAACACAACTTTTACAACTACGTTAACAGAATTGAAAAAATTTGTGGTTTATCACATTCAAATTTTGGCATTTACGCGGCTTGGCGATGGCGTATTAAGTACACCACCAGTTCGAGTACAAACTTTTGAGGATGGTATGGTCAAAATTTATATATTATGAACATCAATTATTTGAAATAGAATTATTATGGAACTTAATTGCATTTCACATTTAATAGGACAAAATTCTAAACAGATGTTTTTAAATTTTTAGCTCCTGGTGCCCCTTCTAACGTATCATTTCCTGATGTTTCATTCACCACAGCTCGTATAATTTGGGATGAACCCGAAGATCCAAATGGAAATGTTTTAGCATATCGTGTAAATTATCATTTAAATAGCAAAAACAGTTACAACTTTTCACGTGAATTTTCACCTTCGGTTCGAACCTATAGGTAAATACAAAATTTTGATTTTTGAATATCTTAAATTAATTTTTTTATTTTATTTAACAGAGCAACAGAATTGGAACCAGAAAATTATTACATGTTTTCTGTAACGGCTCAAACAAAATTAGGTTGGGGTAAAACTGCACATGCGTTAGTTTATACTACAAATAATCGTGAAATACCACAAGCCCCATCAATTCCACAAATTAGTCGAAGTCAAATACAAAGTCAACAAATTACATTCAGTTGGACACCGGGACGTGATGGATTCGCCCCGTTAAGGTAAAATTTTCTCTCTTGAACTTGGTGAGCATTCAAATTGTTTGTTGTCCACAACTTATAAAAGTACTTATTTTAGATATTATACGGTTCAAAAATCCGAAAATCTTGGTCCATGGCAAACAATTCCTGAACGTGTGGACCCACAAGTCACCGAATATACAGCCCTAAATTTAAAACCATTTACAATTTATCAATTTCGTATACAAGCAACAAATGATATGGGACCAAGTAGTTTTAGTAAAGAATCAAAAGAAGTACGCACCTTACCTGCAGCCCCAAGTCGAGGTGTATCCGATTTAAAAGTCGTACCTATCACAACAACCAGTGTTCAAGTTCACTGGAGTGCAATTGATGAACTGTTTTGGAGTGGTGATATTGAAACGGGTGGTTATCGAATTGTTTTTCAACCAGTTTCTGATTTCCCTACTGCATTACAAGCGACACCAAAGGAAGAAATTAAAGGAATTAAAAAAGATAAAATTATTTTGAAAGATTTAATACAAGATCGGAATTATGAAATAGTGGTAATTCCATTTAATTCACAAGGTGATGGACCTCCAAGTCCGCCTGTTACGGTATATGTGGGTGAAGCTGTACCTACAGGAGAACCACGTGCGTTTGAAGGCGAAGCTATATCATCCACAGAAGTACGGTTACGATGGAAACCTCCACAACAGCATATGCAGAATGGAGAATTATTGGGTTACAAGGTAAGTATTTATTTATTTTTTCAAAATTTATTATATTCTGCGGAATTCTTATAATGATCTTTTTAAAAAAATTTTCTAGATATTTTATTTAATGACGAGTTCTCCTCAAGAAATTGAAAAAGATAAAAAAATCGAAGAAGAAATTGAAGTTATACCAGCCACATACACATCGCACAGTTTGATATTCCTGGACAAATACACTGAGTACCGTGTTCAAATTCTAGCATTTAATCCAGCAGGAGATGGTCCAAGATCACAACCAATTATTGTAAAAACATTACAAGGTTTGCCCAGTGCCCCGATTAATCTTACTTTTAGCGAAATTACAATGAACAGTTTGATGGTATCATGGAATCCACCCAAGAAACGGAATGGTGATATTATTGGATATTTGGTGACGTACGAAACTACAGAACAAAATGAACGTAAGTTAGAAAGTAAAATAATTAAAAACACGATGCAATTTTTTATTGTTTTCTTATTTTCTATAGAATTTAGTAAACAAGTGAAACAAAAAGTAGCAGAAACAAATTTGTTAATTCAAAGTCTGGAAGAAGAAATTACATATACGTTTACGGTTCGCGCCCAAACTATAGATTATGGACCGGCAATCACAGGAAACGTAACAACTGGGCCTCAGGATGGTTCACCAACGACTCCGAAAGAATTGACTATTGATAAAACTGTATCAAGTGTTGAATTGCATTGGATCAATGGAGCTACTGGAAAAGGGCCGATTTTGGGTTATTATATTGAAACTAAGAAGAAAGGTACGTTTTTTTATATTTTATATTAAATTTATGTACTAATTTCGCAAATTATCATAGATGATGGACGCTGGCAAACTGTAACGAAGACAAATAATGGACCTGTTCAAGAATTCACGATTTCTTATCAAAGTCTTTTACCATCTACATCATATACTTTCCGAATATTTGCATATAATCGTTATGGTATTAGTTTTCCAGCATATTCCAAAGTATCTATTTTAACTCCGTCTAAATTGTATATGGAGTATGGATATTTACAATATAAACCGTTTTATCGACAAACATGGTTCATGGTCGCACTTGCAGCGGCTTCAATAATAATTATCATTATGGTTATAGCGGTTTTATGCGTTAAAAGTAAAAGTTATAAATATAAACGTAAGTATTTTCAAATATTTTAAAATGGCATTTTGCCTGCATAATTTGGTGTATCTATATATCGCCTCATGTATCACCCCTTGACTATTGAAGATAAATAGAAATTGAATATAAATAAACAAAAACAAAATTAAATACTGGTGATGACAACTTTGGAATTGAAATACGTGTTTATAACTCTTCATGCTGAAATACGGCTCTTAAAAATTTCGTTAAAATAGCTCAGTTATAATTGTCATCAGAATCGAATGTCCCAAACGAATAACAGACGTGGAATTTTCCATGGAATTGAAAAATATCTTTCCCATCTCCAAACGGTAGTTTTCCGCCTAATACAGAAATTGTTGAAATAGTATTTTACAGAAATGATAAAATGTTTATTTTTAATTTTGTTGCCATTACAGAGGAAGCACAAAAAACTCTTGAAGAATCTATGGCAATGGATATTGAAGATCGTCAAGAATTAGCTATGGAATTATATCGTTCACGGCAATGTTCGGGAGGCCTAACATTACCAGGGGGTGGTAATTCATTAGGAAAACGTAGTACACTAAGTAGAAAATCACCCCATCATACGTTGCCTCCAAATGCAAAACTAACTAAATCACCTCCACGTCCAAGTCCAGCATCGGTGGCATATCATAGTGATGAAGAAAGTCTAAAAGGATATGATGAAAATCCAGATGATAGTAGTGTTACGGAAAAACCATCCGAAATTAGTTCGACTGATTCACAGGTAAAAGTCATAAAGTTTAAGGCAAACTTTTAAAATGTTGCGAAAAAGTGCCATGTTATGAATTTGCTCTTAATCTTTAGTCAGTATTAAATTATTTATGTTTTGCAGGGATCCGAAAGTGAAAACGAAAGTGTGCGTTCTGATCCGCATTCGTTTGTTAATCATTATGCAAATGTAAATGATTCATTGCGACAGTCATGGAAACGACAAAAACCTGTACGAAATTATTCAAGTTATACAGATTCGGAACCAGAAGGTAGTGCGGTTGTTAGTTTAAATGGGGGACAAATTGTTATGAATAATATGGCACGATCTCGTGCTCCATTGCCGGGTTTTTCGTCGTTTGTATAATACGAGTTTAAAACTTCGTTTTAAGTCGTTTGTTTTTATGAACTTTATTTTTGTGAAAATTTGCTCACTTTTCGAAGACATAAATGTATATAGAAAGTGTTGGACTGCAACTGTGTTTGGAAGTTTGCTCTTTTGTATTAAGGTAAATAAAACACATAAAAATTGTAAATGTTTTTAGACTAATCCAAAGTCTTAAAGAAATTGTGAATGAATTAAAAATTTTAAACAATTTCCAAAATCGTATCAATTATAAATTATTTAATAAAATTTCAAAGGCACCGAATTTAGAAAAATCACGAGAGTCAGAATTTTGTAAAATGTTAGGAGGAATAATTTTAAATATTTTAACATTTATTTTAAACTCGAATTGAGATTGCGCATATATTTTTGCGAGTAAGCTCCAAATATGGATCGATTTCTAGTAAAATTGAGTCGTAAAAAATTATTTATATAAAACGGAATAGTATTTAAATTTTTTTCTTGTTAAAAAACCGAACACATGATAAAAAACATATAAGAAAAAATTTAGGAAAATACGGCTTGGATACGTAAAGGAATATGATGACCTCGTAACGCTATGTATTTTCCAAAGCCACAGGGAAGAAAGTTAGACGCTTATTTATTATTGACAAGGATAAAATTTAAATAATTATTAAATCAAATTCGTTAAATATGAACTGAAATGTTGTTAAAACAGAATTTATTAAATTTTATCGATATTTAATTTAATAAATATGTAAAATAAAATCAATCAATTAATTTTAATTATGTGATTAGAATTAATTAAGCAATTTTTAGATAATGATGAATAGCGTATAAAAAGTATAAATATATCAATATTTTTTTTGTGTACATATTAATTATTGAATTATTTAATGAAATGGTTCTAATGTAAACGAAAAATTTGTAACCAAAACTTTTTGTTTAAAATGAATCGTTATCTATTACTCAAGTTTTCTACATTTGTAAAATTAAAAGCTAAATTAGGAAATTATGGAAATCCCGTCTCATTAAGGAACTTTAGAGCATTTTTAAGGAACATTTATCTCCGTTATTTTTCACACAACTTTGTTTTTATTTTTTATAACTCGAATAAGAATTTGTCCTTAATCTCATTTTATTATATTTTTATTTATATTCATTTCATGTTATCGTATAAGAAATAGAAATTGTAACTCTGTAAAGAATTTTTTAAAACTATTCTTCACATGAATATGCTTTAAAAAAATTCAAAATAAGTGGATATAAATGTTTTTTATTGAACGTATCGATTAAATTATTCAAAAAATCTTCTTTTTCCTTCAGTCTATTGAAATAAATTTTTACGATACGAATTTAATAAGGTCAAAAGTTTTTCGAAATTATTTTAGAATCATTCGATATTATAATTCATTATGTATAAAATATTATTTATGAATTTAATTATCTCATCTACTTAGATTTGACTGAAAATTACTAAGAAAAAATAAACAAATTAATTATTATAAATTAAATTGATCTTTTACGTCATAAAGAGATCGTTAAAATCAGTATATTATTGTTAGTTGACAATTATATATATTTATAGTTCTATTTATAGCAAAATTTTAACAATTGTATGTTTTATAATTATCAAAAACAAAAAAATTAGTTTATTATGTTATATATGTTATAATTTTTTTTAAATTTAGACGAAATGAAAATAATAACTTAATAAAAAATTGGAAAGATAAATCTCTATACAATTTAAGATAGTTCGGCAAGAGGATAATTTACGACTAAATTGACTTTATAGTTATCAAAATTAGAAACGTTTTTATTGTGAATAAACAGCTTCTTACCCAATCAAAAATCAAATAATTATATTTTGTGAATATTAACACCTAAATTTATAGTAAAGACATTTTATTAATAATGCTCGAGAAATTTGAGCATTGAGCGTTGGTATTTATGCATTTATAGATATTTTCGTGTATCGCTTTGTTATACAGAAGAAATATGAAAAATTATTAAAATAAATAGATGACTTCAATGAACACTTGCTCAATAACTTTAATAATCAAATTTATTCTACATTAATATTATAAGTTTTCTCTGGTGAATTTTCTCTGGTGGTAATTATGATTCCACACAGGTTTATTTAATTGCTGATTTCACAGTCGAACTAGGTTAAAAGCAAAGGGAATGAGTCTTCAATTCGTACACATAATAAGGTGTACTGTTCCGGAAGTAACCGGTGTTCGATTATCTAGAACACTTCAATTAAAATACAATACTAAAACTTAAATACATATTTCGTCGCTACCAAATGAACAACGTTCAATGTTTGGCTTTGAAATTCAATTTGCATAAATTTCCCCCACCACTTAAAGTAATAGGAACTTTAAAATGTCAAATGTATGTTTTTTGAATAATTAATTTTGTCTAGAGATTTATCTAAATTTAAATATACAAATGTTTTGTCCATTCTATAAAAAAATGTTTTTAATTAATTGGGACCACCATTTAGCCTTAGTAAATCCTTTAAATTGATTATTCTAATATAAGTAATTGTTATTAATTTTTAATAAAATATAGTTCGTGGATTTTAATACTCTTATAAATGTAAAACATAAACTTTAAATCAATCCATACTTCACGTTAAATTTCATAACCATGCCTATGACTAATCTTCTTCTATCCGTTGTTTTTAATGTATATTTTTTTAACTATGGACAAAGAACATTTGTTTTTTATGTGCATATAAAGATTCGAATTTAAGAAATTGTTTTGGTTATAAATTGATCTTAAATTTGAATCCATTATAAATGAATATTTTAATAATTAAATGATCCGAGCGCACTTTGTTTGTTGTACATACGATGTTCCTAAACTTATATACTTATATTTTAAAATATATTTATTTGCAATGTATCTTTTAGTAAATTGTTTAAAAATCGAACGTTAGTGTATCAAATTGTACACTTCATATCTATCTCATAAAGCATAGAACAAATTTAAAAAATCTAGGTATTAACATATTTTTTAATGTATAAATAATGTTCTCCGATTGCAAAGTTAGTATGTTCAGAATATTTTCCTTGTATTTTTATGCAATTTCATTAATCAATCGGTTTTACTCAAATAGTTATAGTTTTACTAATATACCTCCAAATATTAAATGGGCTTATCCACTATGGATTCAATTTTATTATTATTATTTGACATTTATGAGAAAATTAATAGCCAATTATTTTAGTCACGTTTTTTAATTTTGACACGAATATTTTTTCTCTATTGAATAATCAAAGATAACTCTAGGATTTAAAAAATTTCAAGTCCATCCCTTTCCTCCTTACTACTCGTTGTCTTCAGACAGATTATCGTACCTGTGAATTTCATATACATGTTGTTAAATCTATCACGTGCTACCATATTTTACACGCATTTTTTATAATTTGCGAGTGAATTATAAATCTCAAAAGGACGGCTAAATGAAATAATCGGGATATCGCACACATAAATTTATTTATATATTATTTTAAAGAAAATCAAATATGTTCTATTCTTAAAAGACTAGTAAATTCATTTTTCTTGTTTACACATGAATTTTAAACGATTTATTAAAAAATTCGTTTTAACAATAAAATATAACAACACAATCATATAAAAAAATTATTAAAATTAAAGAAAATTTAGGAAAATTCATTATCATCATTTGCTGTAAATTATAATAGTGCCATTGTAAGTAAAAATTTCATGATATTTTTTATGTAAACAAATAAAAGTTGTAACAGTAACAATAATAAATAATTTAACATTAATCATATATTTAATACAGAAAGATTGTTCATAAAATCAATGCTTTTAAATATTTAATATGTGAAATAATTTCTTGTGGTTTTTTTACATAGCGAACTATTTAGTAATATGAAAAAAAAAAAACTAATTTATTTAATGATTTATTTAATTAAATTGCTCTCATTTTAAACTCTTGGAAATGCAAATTGTTTAATAAAAGTTATCGGATCTACAATTAATATTAATCGATTCAATTTAGAAAACAAAATGTAGTAAATTTCATGTACAGTAGTGTATGATGAAATCTACACAAATATTTCTTATTAATAATTTGGGAAATCTAATCTATCATAATTTATTTAACTTATAAACTCTTTCTAATTAATAAAAATAAAATTAATTTAATTTCGTGATATGCTCAAAGATATCTGTCTATATGTGGTTATACATACAAACTTCTATAATTTTATACACCTTACATATAAAATTGTAAAATCTAGAGATATCTGCTAGAAAAATTTTAGTTTATGAAACATATAAAATTTCAAAAATATACAATTATCAAAGAACTGAATAAATATTTATCTAAATGTAAATGAAATGCTCAATCTTAATACAAAAACGAAGATCTTGTCACAGAATTTTTTTGCGAAAAAACATAAGGTTTTTTGGGCCTCGCCCATTAATAAATCACGAAATTTTATTTATAAAAAAGTAATTAAATAGTTTCAAATCTTAAGAGTTTAAATTCTAAAAAATTAAAATCATTGATTTCAACAGAAACAATCTTGTATTTATTAAAAACAATTGATTTTCCAACAACCCATTTTAATAAAAATATTTTAAAATGCTGTTGTATTGTTGAAAAATCATTTTTCATCATCATTTTTAATGTTAACTTTGATGAAATAAAATAATTATGTGTTTTTTTTTTGTATAATGTACATCAAATATTAATTATGTTAGTTAAGAATTTTTTATTTTGTAATCATTTAAGTTAGAATTTTTGATTTTGTATAAAGAACTGATTAGGTACTTACACTGCCGATTTTTATTTAAGTATTCTATATTTTAATTGTAATATCATAGTTGTATTTATTATACATTCTTTAATAAATCTGTGATTATATTTTATAAAAAATATTTGGCTAATTTTGTTTTATTGAAACCTTTATTACAAAAATTTTTCGTGCTTTTTTTGTTAGGATAAAAAATTTTCATTATAATTTTTCGCCTAATGCAATTATTAAGATACTTAAATTGCAGTAACTTGAAACATATGATAATAGATGATATAAGGGTAAGTTGAAATCTATGATTGTAGATATAAGGGTAAGTTGATACCTATGATTGTAAGTATATTATTAAATTTGAAATTCAGTGGAAGCTTTATAACTGTAATATTTGATAAAGCGTAAATTTGTCCATTTTTACAAGGAACAAAATCTAAAATTTTTCAACATTTTTTGCGCAAAAACAATGAATATGGATTTACAACATCTCTAATTTTTTTTGTTTGTTGGTTAAAAATTATTTGAAACTGATTATTTTTTAGTAAACATAAAAAAATTTACATTGTATTTCCTAGTAAAAATGGAAAATTTACTGTTAATTTTTTTAATTGGTTATTATACTCTCCAATTTTATTTCTTTACCGTATCCATCCATATTGGAAATAAAAACAAAAATCAATTTCACCACAAACTTTTTTTTTACCAACAAAAAACAGCCATTTACTTTTTACTTTAACTTTAAAGTTAATGCCCATTTCATATTCAACATTTCAAATAATATATGAAACAAAAGAAATGTTTAAAACAAAATTTCGTTTATAGATACTTTACAGTTAAAAGTATAAATTTCAGTTTTAAGTATTCAATAAAAATTTGATTTTTTTTATGCTCGACATACATATATTAATTTTAGTCTAAAGTTTGTAACGCTAGGAAAATATTAACCATAAATGATGATAATGAACCAACCGTACAAACAATTTGTACATTTTTACTAGGAGAACATGATGTAAAATTTATCAATATTTATTGTACTATCTATAAAAGTGAAGATGAAATCTCTATTTTTTTTTTGTTGGTTAAAAAATATTTTAAATTAATTATTTTTTATTAAAAATAAAAAAACTTACATTAATATTCTTCTAGTAAAAATACAAAAATTTACCGTATCCATATTGGAAATAAAAACAAAAATCAATTTCACCACAAACTTTTTTCCAACAAAATAAACTGAAAATTTTTACATTTTTACTAGGAGAAAGAACATGATGTAAAATTTATCAATATTTATTGTACTATCTATAAAAGTGAAGATGAAAATTGGATATATCTCCAATTTTATTTGTTATCAAAAAAATATTAGAAATTGATTATTATTTTTTATTAAAATTAAAAAAAATTTTATTCTCCTGATAAAAATAGAAAAATTTACTGTATATCCAGATTGGAAAGAAATAAAAACAAAAATAATTCACCACAAACTTTTTTTTTTTACCAACAAAAACCGAAAATTTTTACATTTTTACTAGGAGAACATGAAGTAAAATTTTTCAATATTTATTGTAGTACTACTATTTATAAAAGTGAAGAAAATTGGTTATTTGTTTTTTGTTGGTAAAAAATTATTATTTTCTGGTGCATCCAGACCCAATTTTTTATATTTTAAATTGATTATTTTTTATTAAAAATAAAAAAATGTACTTCTCCTAGTAAAAATAAATTAATGTTACGAAAATAAAAAAAATCAATTTAACACACAAACTGACTGTTTTTACCAACAAAATAAACCGAAAATTTGTACATTTTTACTAGGAGAACATGATTTTTTGAATTGAACATGCAATTTTTCTATATTTATTGTGCCATAAAAGTGAAGTTGAAAATTTATTATAATATCTCCAATTTTGTTTGTTTGTTAAAAAATATGGAACCGAACGAAATCTCCATTAAAAAACTGACGATTCAGATGTACCGCAAGCTCGTAGAGATTTTTTAAAAAAACTATAAAGTCTTCATTTTGAAATACTGGAGCGTGTCAGATTTTGATCCTACTTTCATATTTATGTTTTATCAGGTAATTTTCCTGATATCTAAACTAAAAATCATATTATTTATTTGTTGAATTAACTAATTTGTCAATTTAAGAAGCATATATACTTGATAAAAGATTATAAAAAAAATCTTTATATTTAGCTGAGCCATAGTTTAAAAATAAAAGACGTAATAATAGTAAAAGTAAGTGGAAATTTGAATAATTTATAATATAACACTTGACAATTTCTGTCTGAAAAACTTACGAACTAATTTAAAAAAATTACTTTACTCATCAAAATTTATTGCAAATATATTAGTCATAAAAAAATTACAAGTTACTATTTCTGTTAAAATTGGTATACGATCACAAATTGGGGTGTATCAAACCTAATAAAAATAGATGGTTCTGTTTGATAAAATTGCAAGTTCCTTCCTATTCAGTGGTTAAAAATTTTAGTTAAATTTTATTAAATAATTACTTAGTATGGATTGATGATTCAAGTGTTTGGTCAATATCTCACTTTTCTTATGATTTTATTTTGAACTTTATATTTTATATTTGAACTTTACATAAGAAGTAATAAGTCACATGTTTTATGATTCAATTAGCTTACACCTCGTGAAACTTCTGGTTTTGTTAAATTACTATGAATCAGTTTGTTTCTTCCAATGTCCAATTTATAATTATTTATGCGTTAGTGAAATCACAAATAACTGTGAGTTTATAAAATTTTTATTTGTAGTTTTATCTGGAATAATCTCCAAAATTTCTGAATTGATAATAACGATATCTTTATCTAACAGCCTAGGTCATTAGTAGTAATAATTTTACTGTCACGTTTCATTGGTAGCTAGAAAGATGGGTAAATAGTAATAAGACATTATGAGAGTCAAGGGAACTAAAGGGCCGGCTTAATTTATTGAATAGAACAGAATCGTTCGGCTAAGTAAAAAATATTCACTTTAAACATCTTTATAATAAATATAATTCTCGAAACGAGGAGAAATGAAAGTATTTGTAAAAAATTTAAAGATAATAAAAAACTAGGAAGTGACAAAATTGAAGCAGTCATAGTGTTAGAAAATCGATTGTGACTTGTTTATATGACTTTATTTTGAGCCAAAACAAACAAAAATTTAAATCAACAATCAATGGTACTTCGAATTAAAAAAAACACGCCCACCGTTCACTCAATTTAGAACGACTTTGCGAAAAATTGCATACTATTAATTTTTTTTTTGGTTATAAAGAAGAAAATTTTTATCGTCTATTCTATAAAATTGTTGCACATTTAAATTTTACAGGTATTTAATACGATAGTAACACTGAGTCAACTGCTTCCGATAACATTGAAATATCTGAAAAAATAATAAATGTTTTTTATTAGTGTTTTACAAACAAAATTTATTATTTGCTTTCTTTGAAAATTTAAAAATAATAAATAATTTTTAATGTTTAATTTGTTACACTTATCGTTTATATTATATTTTTATCTAAATAACCATTTAAAATACAGATCGATTTCTTAGAATGCTTGAAGTAAAAAATAAAATATCCCCGAATGCATTTTACAACATTGGTATCAGCTTGCTTTGGTGTCTGTTCGGTTCAAATAAAAAGATTAGAAAACCGAGTACAAATACAATACGATTTAATCTGGTTAAATAATCAAAATATTATAACAGGAGTGTAAAATTTAGTTGTTTTTATATTTCCAACTTTCCCACCATCTGTTATTACATACGCATGTAGATTTTAATTAAATATTTTTATGATACCTAATAAGCAGTTTTTAAATCATAAGAATAATTGAACTAAAAGCTGAAAAGATTACAAAAAAAAAAAAAAAACATAGAAGCTTGCTTATTATATAAAAAATATTTTTGAGTTTTTAATTATTACAAATGATTGAACAATGGCTGTTCTATGTGCAATTTCACCAAGAGGTGTTTAACTTTTATAATCTTTTCTTTTTTGTTTCTGCAACTGTAGATTAATGAAACCATACTGATATGATAAATATAAGTATAATTTCTTCAGAGCTATGTTTTAATGGATTAACTTTCTTTCAATAAATCAAAAGAATATATATTACATCATTACTAGAACTTCATGATTGCGTTTACTATGTAGGCAGCTAGCTGGTGCATCCAGACCCAAACAAAACAGGACACCAATAAAGTAGCCTAGCCTAGAAATATACATTATTAAAAATTTTATTTCTATATTCAACAATGCCATCCAAATACCATAAATACAATTCAATTTTCTAGTAGTTATTTAAATAATCCAGTTCTAGTCAGGACAAAGGCTTCTCCATGAGTATTGTTTATCGATTTCGGCCCCAGCGTTTGACCCCGCAACGCTGCAGTACCCATATTAACCTCTTTATATTCTCAGTCTTAATGATAATGTGATTTTCTGGAGAAAATAACATTCAGGACCACAAATATAATTTGTGCAACCTTTGTATATTGAAAATTCCGGCTTTGTTTTGTATAAATTGAATATGTTCAATAAAAAATACATTTTTTTTCATTGTTGAAAGCTTTAGTTTGGAAAATTCCATATTATATTTGTAAATAATTAGAAATAATTTTTATTTTGCAATATCCACATTTATTACATATATTGTGACAATTGCTTTGATTTTTACATACAAATTTATTGAATCATTTGTATGAATATGATGTAAAAATTAAAACAATTGCCACAATATATTAACCAAGTGGTCTATGTGCGACCCGCAAGGTCCACACAACGAACTTCCCAATGAGGAGAATAAAAACACAATAATTTGTTTGTTCTCAACAAAAAACGTCTGGAGCAATTTTGCTGGAAAAAAAAGTTACAAATAAAAATTGCAATGAATAAAATTTTACATAAAAATGTTTTTTTTTTCCTTTATTAACAATAACGGAGTTAAAGCGTTTGATGTTTACAGATATAACCCTTTAATCCTTTTTTGTCTAACTCCTACCATTTGGATTAATCTTTTTTTACACTCTCCCTTCCTAAGCCACCAGGTCTGGAAATTTATAACCCGTAACATTGATCTTTACATTATTGAAAACTCATTAAAAAAAATTTAAGCCTTTTGGCGTAGATCTGGCAGACATTGGCTCTTAGTCCAGTAGGAAAGATACTGTGTTTCATAAGAATGCAAACCATTGTTTGTGGTAACGGATCCGGTTTGCATGTTTGCAAAAGTAAACAATTTGCAAAATTAAGATACTTTGCACCTACAAATTAATCAAACCCTAGGAGACTCCCTAAGAACAATTAAAACTATTTCAAAAACAATATTTATTGTATTGCGTAGCATATGATTTTGGTTTTTTCGTGATTTCAGTATTTCCGTCCTTGAAAATTAAATATTTATTATGTAAACATAAAATTTTTTTTATTTATTTTTTTAAGTATAATAGCGCAGACCAGGCGGTAGGTATTTATTTAATATTTAACGAAAACAATCACGTATTCATTTCATCAAATTCCCGAACACATCTTAATTCCAATTTTAGACTTTGTGAACGATAAAATTTTTTTATTACTTATAATAAATAATTAGTACAAAAGGCATTATTATATAAACCGCCTTATGAATATTTTTACAATGAGAAAAAGAGTCATGCATTAAGCACGGTATATCTACTTACGTATACAGATCGACCTCCGAAAATGGAAAACAATCGATAAATATACGATATTTAACACGCAGAACCGTACTAACTCTACTCCAAATAATACTTGGGTAGTTTAATAACTGGTAAGACATATGGCCCAAAAACATGCAGACTTATAGTAACCCGAAACCCAAAAATCAACTGAGTATTTTCATCAATTGTTGTAATTACAAGGGTAAATGTTAATATGTATGACGGGAAAATACATTTTTAATCATGATAATATGCCACGTTTTGTAACAGGAAAGTTTTTGAAACTCGTAACCAATAGCGTATAATAAACAACAGAAACAGTAGCGCCAATAAACCTAGAACTGCATATACAAAACAAATTGACTTACCGACTTACGGCTATTAACAAGAATCAATAGCGCATCAGCACAAATATAGCCCACGGCCCGTTTTGTATTGACTATTATTGATTTAGAATATATGTACAATATAATAAGAGTTAACCGTCGCATCCTTTGTACCTAGACATTTTGTACTTTCCTGTGTACCCATTTTTAGATCACTCAAGGTGACAATTATATTGTTATTATGTTGTTCGTGGAGCCAGTTACTTCGTTCTAACCCAATTGATTAAGTTATCGCTCTACTTCCAGTCTAAGTAGTCAAATGGATAAAGGTATTAGTCCCTTTACTCATTTGGCTACTGAGCCAGTTTCATTTAAAGAATACATTGACTTTTCTTTAATATTTTTGTGGTTTTCAACTATGTTGTAAAGAATTGCAATGAAGGATTCCCCAATTAATTTATATATATCGTTAAATTAAAGCTTTTGAAATGTGTTTGTTTATTACGGTATATAATTTATATAGACCAGTTTATCAATCATACAACGTCATAAGCAGTTTAGCAAGTTAAAAAACAGATGATTTTTCATATTATGCAGCCTAATAATTTAATTATAGATTACTGTTGCTTAAAAATAAAAACATTTTTTTTTCTTATAAACACGCAACAATTTTTCAGAATAAAAAATTATTAAAAAAATTTACTAAAAATAATCTTTAAAAAAATTATTTTGTGGAATGTTGCCCAGGAAGATTTAATTCAGGCAAAATGAAATCTGATAATTTGTGGTTATAAAGGTAAAAATTTTGGATATTTGATGTAAAATTTCTAAAGTGATTAGTTTTACTTTTTATACTAGGAAAAACTGTATTAAATTACTTACTTTTTGGAGTATTTGAATTTTAATCAAGTATGTTTGCAAGAATTTTCGGAAATTTATCAAATTCATTGAATAATTTTTGTTATAACATTTTTTTCAGTCTAATTCAATACAAGGTTGTAAAATCCCAGAAAATGTGTATGGTTGAAATTGGCTAAATTGTATATTACCGTAGATACTTGCATTCTGTACATCAACATCTAAATTATAAATATTGGTCTCCGTTCACTAAATAGAAAATCTTATAATTTGTGGTTACAAAGGTAAAGATTTTAGGTATTTGACGTCAAATTGCTGAAATGATTAGTTTTACCTTTTCTATTAAGAAAAACTGTTTTATATTATTCACCTTTGGAACATTTGAATGTGAAAGATTCATTGCAAGGAGTTGCGTACATTAATTAAAATTTATTGAATAATTTTTTTTCCTCCAGCCAAGTTTAATGCAAGATTATATAAACCCAGAAAATAAGTATGGTAGAAATCGGATCGGTATCTCTTGGCGTACGAACAACAATATTAAAATATACCTATATAGAACATTATACATATATATATATATATATATATATATATATATATATATATATATATATATATATATATATATATATATATATATATATATATATATATATATATATATACATGTATTTGTGTAATATGTTTATATGTATGTATACAAATTGTAATATTCTATGAATTAGTCAAAAATAAATAATTCGAAATTTTTATCATTTTTACGAAAAATGCATCATTTTTGTGCGTTAAGCGATTTAATATCGAAGAGCGGTTGTATGAAACTATTATGAAATGTACTATTTTACTGAAACGAAACTAATTTCACTTTTTCTTGACACTATCAATACATACATATATTGTTTGTCAGAATCGATTTTGTTTTGAGTAACAAGAGTGAAAACTATTTATTTACCTCATATTTTAGTTATATATTTAGTAATTCCAAATTCATATGAAAAAGCGTAAAAAAAAACCCCACTTAAAACACTTTAAAATCAAATGCACATCACGTATAAAATACTTGATTGTGGAAAATCCACATACGGAATCCTAAAATGGACATGAAATAAATTAATAAACTTGTAGTATTAACATAATATACAGATGTTGTATTAAAAATTCACATATAGTATTTTAGTATTATTAACCACAATAAATAGTATGAAAACCGACATGACGTAATTGAACGATTTGTCGGTCGACTTCGGGTTTTCTAAAAGTTTAATTGATTTAACCATAATAGATAATTTTTATAAATAAAAATTTATTGAAAAAGTAGGGACTTGGGTTGTATATATAAATGTATTATTATTATCATAAAACCATTCATAACTCATTTCGAATTATCACAATAATATTTGATAAAAATAGAAATCATTGTTTATTTTAACATAATCATTATTAACTGGTTACAAGGTGAGCAAATTTAATTATTTTTATTATTTTTTTTCCTGTGTTTAGTGATGTGAAATTTATTTAGTGATAATTAACCATAATAATTTTGCTAACATTGTTAAGTTAACGTGATTGTTATGAAAAATATATTTAGCGCTCTATCTTAGTAAGCAAATTTACAAAAAATATAGCATAATTTATGTATTTATTGAATAATTGTAGCAAAAAGCGTAGAACTTGTATGTCTTGACGTAGACGTTTACAAAGAATATAAATTAAACCGTAATATTTTAAAAGCTTAAAAATAAAATTTTATTCGAATACCGTCGACAAAAATTTCATGTTTCGATTAGTATAGTGCCTTGAAATTTAAAACTATGGCCCTCTGCTGTTTTCATAGGGTTCAATATAAAATATTTGTACAAAATAAATTAATTTTTGAAAAAATGATCTACAAGACAAAAGCGGGCTAACTTTACCTTTAGGCTACTTAAACTAGTTATGTTTTTTGAAATTTCTAATTATTTCTCTTTTTATATTATTTATTCAGTGTGCAAACTCCGTTAGTTTTTATTAAAAATAATTTACATTCGCAGTGCCAATAATAATAACAATAATTTTAATTTTTTTTTTTTCAATGTGGAAATCTGTGTCTAGTTTCGTTACTTACTTAAATTTTACAAATCGAAAAACTCGTATTAAAAACAGAATGAAGAAATCTTTTTTATTTTTATTTTATTTGTTTCAAAATAATAATTATCAGCTTTTTACAATTTTGTTGGGTTTAAATTTTTGATTTTAGCTTAATAAAATAAATACTTTGTAGTCTTCTCAATGAAAAAGTTTAATTTTTGTTTAATTCATTTTTACTAGATTTTATTTAGTTCAAACTTCATGAGTTTCTCAGTATTTATCTGCTTCCGCATCATGTAAATCAAAAGATAATAAAATGTTATAAAATAATAAAATTAAGCAGGCTGCTAAAATTATAGTTCTTTTTTTGGCTTTACCGTAGTCGGTTAAAAATTAAAGCATTCATGTATTGATTTTTTGCGTATATTAGGATTAATTAAACAAATGAATATCCAATTTTCGTAATATTAGATTGGCGTATAACAAAAACTAGTCATTTAAAGAAATTATATTTTTACAGAAAATGAATAAAGTAAAGTTAACTTCATATATTCTCATTTTTGCTTTTGTCACAAATGTCTTCGGAGCAAAATTGTTTTTCCCCGATGATCCAACCTATAATAAATTATTAGGAGAATTCTCCGAACAAGCAACAACTCCAACAATGCATCTTCCACAAAAAAACGGTACATCTACGAAAATTGTAGAAAATCGAATTAGCGACAATATTTCAACTGCTGGAAAAAAGGAAACATCACTAAATGCTACAAGCACCGATTCTTCTATAAATATTGAAAGAGAAAACATAACTTCTTTATCAAATTTAATCAGTGATAACATCAATACTTTTGGATTGAAAATTTCCAATGCCTCGGATGAAAATAATAAGGACACTAAAATATTTTCACCAATAAATATTGCAGGTGAGATTCGAAAACACTTTTTGAAACCAATGATTGAAATTTCAAAAGTTAATGTAATTGTTTTTTTACAGAAGCTTTAATGCTTGTATGGCTTGGGTCGAATAGCCAAACATTCAACGAAATCGCCGATGTATTGGGATTCCAAAATAAAAGTTTTGATATCTACAATCATTCACAAAGTCTTCATGAACAATTCGGACGTATGCTACAATCTTTAGAGTCGAAAACTAAAGAAGAACCACAATTAACCACAGCCAGTGCATTATTTGTTCAAGACGGTTTTCCTATAGGACAAAAATATAGTGAAATTGTAAAAAACGTGTATAAAAGTAATGTGACCCACTTGGATTTTGCCCACAAGAATGTCGAAGCCCAAAAATATATTAACGATTGGGTGTCAAACAATACAAATGAATTAATTAACGAAATTTTATCGACACCGCCAGCACCGACAACGAAAATTATCCTCACAACTGCATTGTACTTCAAAGGTTTGTGGGAATATCCTTTTTTAAAAGAATTCACATATCGCGGTGAATTTTATCCAAACGGAAAAGCAGATGTTTCCAATTTCATGATGGTTGATTTTATGGCAAATTTTAATGTTTTTAAATACGCTTACAATAAACATTTGAATTCCGAAGTTTTATGTTTACCTTATAAAGGTGGTACCGCTTCAATGTATATAATCGCTCCAAAAAAATCGTCAATGCAGAAGATCCAAGAAATTGAAAAAAATTTAACCACAAGTGTCATCGATAATTTAATTAAGGATTTAAAACCAGTGGAATTGGGTCTTATAATGCCAAAAATGAAGTTCGAATCAACAATATCATTAAGTTCTATTTTACAAAAATTAGGTTTAAAATCTTTATTCAATCCGAATACAGCAGGCCTAAATGTATTATCACCAGGTTTTACGTTCCCAAACAATACGGAACAAACGATTGATGAAATTCGTAATCAAATTCAGACAGAAAATTCATCTTTGTATGTAGAAGAAATAATTCACAAAGTGTTTATAAGTATTGATGAATTAGGGACTGAGGCAGCGGCCATAACAGACTTACTTATTCCGCGTGGAGGTATGAAAAAAGTCAGTCTCAATCAACCGTTCATCTTTTTCATTCGTCATCATGATACAAACTTGAATTTATTTATGAGTTCAGTATATGTTCCAGTTCCTAATTTTAAGTAAAGCTACTTCTATAGCAATTTGTTTTTATAACGGTTCCAACTGTGATATATTTGTATTTTAATTTTTATTTATTTAAATATATTATTTATAATATTTCGATAAAAAGATTTCTTTTAATTTACTGCCATAATTGTATAGTTTATTACTGACGGGAAGACGATTGCCTGGCAAGTAGACCATTTTTTACAGAACCAACAGGGCCTCGCTCTTATATCAGTTCCTGATTATTTCGACAGACGGAATGCATCTGTTTCATATATATTTCACTCGAGGAGTCTTGCACTACACCAAATCATCCATGAATTGCATACATTTTAATCGAGAACATTGTTAACACAGCTACTGAAAATAGCGCTCTTCACTGTGCTCAACCTCTCCTGAACGATATTGCTACGCATGTATGGATCTAAAACACAGGAAACATTTACCATGTTTAAGGATGCGATTACATTTATAACATCGTGAACCATCTTCGAGGAACCCGAATCACCTGGCAATATATTTTGATAGCTATATTTGGATATCAGCTAGTTTGGAGTGAAGAGAGATAAGGCAGTGGATTAATTGGCAAGAGAGTGTTTGGCCCAAAAGCTACTCTTGCCTGGACCTTTGATTCCTATAGCATGAAAGTTCAGGAATGTGCCGTATTATGAAATGGCTTTGACTTAAACACACCTCTTTTAGTTAGTTGTGATTAAAATACTTGATAATTCAAAGAACTACAATAGACAGTATTGTATTTTTATTCTTTAATCGAAAAAATTGATTTAAAAGCCTCGTACATAATCGACTTGACTTCGCCTTAATTCGTGAAACTGATGAATGTGTTCTAATAGTTATTTTAATTGATATTTTAATGTCATTAAACTTGATCGATCGAGTATCAAGAACAACTAAAAATATCAAAAAACATAGCTATAAATATTAAATGAAAAAGACAATGACATTGTGAAATAAATAAACATCTTAAGTAAATAATTAAGAGGAAAATTATCTTTGTTAATATTTTAAATCGTTTTAAATTAACATCTGTAAAACAAATTCACTGAATCTTAACTCATTTTGTGTCATATTTGTTTCAAATAGAGTTCAGATACGTTCTTCAGAAGTATTTTTTTGGAACAGTCTCACATATTCACGTCACTCTGAACTGATGAAAAAGCTTGTGAAGGTCAACTTAAAACTTTTTTGCCCATTCATGTAGAAGGTATAATACTTTTAAATATGCTCTGAACTTTGTTCAATCGCCCATTATACAATAGCATTTATATAATTTTTTCCTGTAGTCTTTTTAAAACGTTTCCATCCAAATGTAACTTTTTTAATAGGGTCCAATTTTAGCTTTAGGCTTTTCAATAGAAAAAATGATTTGAATATTTAAATTAGTTCCGATTCGTGTAATTTTGAGTCTTTTTGTAAATTGACGCATCGCAATCTATTTCTCTGCTTTTTTTCCTGTATTCTTTTTTAAAAGTTTTCATCCAAAAATAAAGTTTTAAGCATCGTCATCAGTCTCTTAAATCACTAAACTGCGTTTAAATATAAAAAAAATTTATATCCTCATAATAGTTTTTTAAAACTATTCGATAAATTTGTGAAAATTTTTCAAAACGTTATTCAGATTTGTGGGAATAAACACTTATTTTTAAAATTCTTCACGCAAGTCAATTGTATTATTGCCTGACAAATAAAAAAATAAAAAAAATAAAATTCACGGTTGGTTAAAATTGCAATTACACAGATTTATTACTTAATCATCATTATTACAGATTTAATTAAATTTGGGAAATTTTAGCAATTTTTATTTATTTATATTTTTTTTTACGCTAGATTGTTTTGTTAATAAATAAATAATGGAAAAAATTTGAAAATAAATGAAAACATTTCATTATAGTACTATCAAAAATTACTTTTTTCTTTTAACAAGTTATCAGTTTTTCGAGGA
>JAEMTY010000319.1:0-25000 GCA_020423425.1 Chrysopa pallens
ATATAACGTTGCGCTTGGTAATTATTTGGATTTTTAATTAAATATTAATATTTTATTTTTTTTTTATGAAATAGAGTGGGGATTTATTATGTAATAAAATATACAAGAACATTTCGTTTAAATTAGATAAAAACCTTTGGGATTCTATCATTCTATCTGTAGCTTCTCAATTGAAAACAACTTAAGTAACTTGAAAACAACTTAAGTTGTTCTTTGTGTTTTAAGTAAAAGTTTAAGTGATCTATAAAAAATATCAAAAATGTGTGACGAAGAAGTTGCCGCATTAGTAGTAGACAATGGATCCGGTATGTGCAAAGCCGGTTTTGCTGGAGATGACGCTCCACGTGCCGTGTTCCCAAGTATTGTGGGCAGGCCACGTCATCAAGGTGTTATGGTTGGTATGGGACAAAAGGATTCTTATGTAGGTGATGAAGCTCAAAGCAAAAGAGGTATCTTAACACTTAAATACCCAATCGAACATGGTATCGTTACCAACTGGGATGATATGGAAAAAATCTGGCATCATACTTTCTATAATGAACTTCGAGTAGCACCAGAAGAACATCCAGTACTTTTAACCGAAGCACCAATGAATCCAAAGGCTAATCGTGAAAAAATGACACAAATCATGTTTGAAACTTTTAACGCTCCTGCAATGTATGTTGCAATTCAAGCTGTGCTATCACTCTATGCATCAGGGCGTACTACTGGCATTGTTTTGGATACTGGAGATGGTGTTTCACACACAGTACCAATTTACGAAGGATATGCATTACCCCATGCAATTTTACGTTTGGATTTGGCTGGTAGAGATTTAACAGATTACCTTATGAAAATTCTTACCGAACGTGGATACTCTTTCACAACCACTGCCGAACGTGAAATTGTACGTGATATCAAAGAAAAACTTTGTTACGTAGCATTAGACTTCGAAAATGAAATGGCAACTGCGGAAAGTTCAACATCCTTGGAAAAAACCTACGAATTACCTGACGGACAAGTGATTAAAATTGGTAATGAACGTTTCCGTTGCCCAGAAGCACTCTTCCATCCTTCAACTATCGGTATGGAATCAAATGGTATTCATGAAACAACATTCTTATCAATCATGAAATGTGACGTGGATATTCGTAAAGATTTATATGCAAATATTGTATTGTCTGGAGGTACTACTATGTATCCCGGTATTGCTGATCGTATGCAAAAGGAAATCACTGCTTTGGCTCCACCAACAATGAAAATTAAGATAATCGCACCACCCGAACGTAAATACTCAGTATGGATTGGTGGTTCCATTTTAGCATCGTTAACCACTTTCCAACAAATGTGGATATCAAAATTGGAATATGATGAATGTGGTCCATCTATTGTTCATCGAAAATGTTTCTAAATTTATTACATACGATTAATTTATTTAAATTAGACCCGAGTTTAGATTTATAAAAGATCTTTGATAATAATCATATTACGAATTTTGCCAAGGATCTTTTATACAATGAAAACACCATCTTTTATAAAATGTTTGTCGAGGAAAATATTTTATAATAGATATTTGTTAAAGATCATTATGATCCTATCTTGTACAATCTAAACTGGGCATTAAAAACATATTCCTAACCTAATAATTGTATTCAATTATTTTGTACTAATGGCTATTTTGTTATCAATTTACTATTAATTTTATGTAAATATATTTATTTATGAATATTCAAAAATTATTCTACATAATATTATTTTTATTAATTACACCTTATTATATCCATTATTATATCTTATTAGTTATGCTAATGCATAAGTATCACCAAAATAAAAATATTATTGCAATTTAAATTTCCAATCATTTGAATTATAAAGCGAAACGATAATTTATATAAAGTTTTGCCACTTATTAAAAACTAATTGATACATGCAGTATTTTTATTTGAACACATGAAGTTCAAAAGAAGATGTAGTATAGTTTTTTTGTTTAATAAAAAAGTTAGTATAATTTTGATTGAGAAATATTCGTTAATTTAAATAATAATAGCTAGTAAATATGGTATTCACTGACCATTTAGGTACCCACGAAATATAATTGTTTTCTGCTATATTTACCTTGATCAAGAATTTTATCAATATAAAAATCAAATTTTTGAGATTTTACACTTTATCGTGATCTTATGATTTAACACTTGATTGAAAAACACAGAAAAATAACATGATATTTTTTTAAAAATACGATTATTGAGTTCTTTTGACGAGTAGGAATAGTTGCTCGGATATCGCCTAAATTCACAAACGCAAGCGTCTTTTTAGAGATATTTTAGGTGAAAATAGTGAAGAGATGATAACTTTAATTTAGTAATTAGAAACCAGTAGCTTTTAATTTTTTGTTGTTACAAGAAAATTGGACAATTTTGAATCAAGAATGGAAAGAGGCACGTTAGACCAACTTTAAGATAAATTAATGTATAAACCGTAATTAAAAAACCCATGGTAAATCTAAAAATGGGTTTGGAATAAATATTCAAAAATATTTTATAGAACCAAATCAAACAAAACGAAATTTGTTACATTTTTAAGTTAATATAGTATAAAAAGAGGACGTTTTGCTAGATACTTTTTAGATTACCGAGACTTAAAAATTCCTTAAAATCTTAAAGTTTGGATTAAAACCGGCTCAATTATAAAAAAGCTGATTTATCGTTGCATTTTACACCAACTCTACGTATAAATAATATTCGTAATGCGCTGTTGCATTCTACCACAGGTGTAGGCGTACTGTAATCACATAGAGTAATCACTACGAAGTTTTTATTTTGTAGGTGGTGCGTACAAATCTTCGATTATGAAGGCTACTAAGTTATTTTATGAATTACCTTTTGCAACATTGAAACACCACAATACAACACACTACATCGTGCATTACACTCTATTCACGGAAGATCAAATTAAATTATGACGTAAGAAAAAACCCAGATGAGGGGATAATCGTGAAATTTCTTCAATGACATTTTTAAGAGAGTTGGCAGTTAAAAAACCTTGTGTTTACTTGTGATTGTGTTGATAATAGTAAATTTAAAACAACTTGATAACAGCTGTTTTAAAAAAAAAATTTTTAATTGGAACTTCAAGTAAAAATTATGATGTATAAAATTTATTTTTGTATTAATTTTTTACAATTAATTTATTTGTCCAAAAGCGATATAGCCGATTTACGAGTTAGTATTTACTTCAAAACTTTCTCTTTTTATTAAATATTTAGGTTCCCCAATATTTAATTTAAATAATATTTTTAGGCCCAACATCAACCAAAATCATTAACAGACAATCAAGTTCGTACCTTAGCTGGTTTAACAAATACTAGCGATTTACAGAAACATTTTGATAATATTGCTGTTGAAAGAATTGTTGGAACACAAACTCATCAAAAAGTTAAAGAATATATTATTGATGTCTTAACGAATCTGAATTGGGATGTAGAACGTCATAGTTTTATGGAAAATACACCTATTTTTGGGAAATTGAAATTTGAAAATATTATTGGAACATTGAATCCAAATGCATACCGCTTTTTAGTTTTAGCATGTCATTACGATAGTAAATACATGAAAAATGAAATATTTATTGGTAAGTTTATACCAAAAGTTACGAGTTATATATATCCTAGTAATATAGCTACAAAATTTCTCAGAACTATTTCTGAATTTGGAGCAGCAATTATGGAAAATTATAATATCGAATTAAGGTATTGTAAAATACTTTCTCAATAATCTAATCGTGAATACCTACTGAAACGTATGCAAATACATTTTGAAAAAGAATTTTTTCATAATTTTAACTCTCTAATCACTCAGTAGCCGGGAACAAAATCGTGTAGGGATTTATTTATTGTTGTTAAATTAGAAATTAACTTTATTTAGGACATTTTATCATAATCTTGGAAACATTAGCTTTAGTCTATAATTAAAGATAAAAAAGATTTTTTACAATTATGTCAATAACATGTTTTATTTCTATAATTTATTATATATTTGATTTGTAGGAGCGACAGATTCCGCAGTCCCTTGTGCAATGATGTTAAATTTAATTCAAGTGATGAAACCATACTTAGAACAATTACGAAACTCAAATGATCTTAGCCTAAAACTTGTATTTTTTGATGGAGAAGAGGCATTTCGCACATGGGGGCCAAATGATTCCATATATGGTGCAAGAGAATTAGCTAAAAAGTTATCAAGCAATCATTTTAAAACCAATTTAGGACGTGTTGTAACTGAATTAGCACGATGGGATGTATTAGTTTTACTTGATTTATTGGGTGCTCCAGATCCAAAGTTTTATAGTTTGGTACAAAGTGGACAAAAATGGTATTTGAATTTTGTTAGAGCTGAACAAAAATTATCTGATTTAGATTTATTGGCAAGATATTCAAATGGTAAATTAGAACAAACGTATTTTAATCCAAGATCAACTCAATCATATGTAGAAGATGATCATGTTCCATTTATGAAACGAGGTATGTATAGTAAATTGATTCTTAAATTGAAGTAATTCTCGAAAAATATAAACCCTTTAATAACTTTATGATTCCTTCACTTTGCTGAAATATAAGCATTAGAAGATAAAGTTTATTTTCTACAACTTCGTTTACAAAAAATTTAAAGATGACTAATATTAACTGAGGAATACTCTTATATAAAACGATAATTTCGTCAAGTATTATACACAAAATCAATTTTTTGTAATGTCTGCCTCTTTCTTGATTATGATGTCAAATTAATGCAATTAATTTGATAATTGAACACCTGCGCACCCAATCGTTAAATAGATGTTAATTTCGAATTCTACGGGTCAAATAACACATATGAATATAGTATTTTTGAAATCGGATGGAAAATAATTTTTTTAAGGGGTTGAAAAAATCGAGAAAATTGAAAAAAACAACTTTCTGTCGATTTACATGAAATATATGTTTAAGGTAGTTTTGATCCATAAATTTCTAAAATACCTTCTTTTTAACGATTGGATGCGTAGTTTCTGAGATAGCCCTAGAAATCCGATATAGCGGACGATTTATCGTATGTATTTCATAAAATATCTCAAAAACTAGTGAACCAATCGTAAAATAAATATAACTTTTGAATTCTTTAATAACCTGAATTATCCTAGAAAATCTATAAACAGAAAATTAAAATTATGTCATTTTTCTCGGCTATTTAAGATTTTCTTAGATAATCGCAAATATTTAGGAAATTTAAAATAACTGCAAATCAGTTTTTTTGATAAAATTCATCATTTAAAATACAATCAGGATTAAAAAATACATAACAATTCATTAATTTGAACAATAATATTTAGTTAATAAATTGCTCGCAATTTACTTTCCAGCTTTTATAAAGTAGTTTCTCAATAACCCAGCGTTTAGAAAATGCTTGCTGTTTTTGTCGCTCGCCTCTCCGGCTATTTGACTAAAACTAATATAGTATATATACTTACAAAGTATAAAAATGAATTACTAAAATCATAATTATTGTATTTACAGGAGTACCAATCGTGCATTTAATTCCATTACCATTCCCCGATGTTTGGCACACCGTCAACGATAACATGGATATCGTTGATGTTAATACGGTGGAAAACTTAAATAAAATTTTAAGAGTATTTGTAGCCACTTATTTGCATTTGAAAATATAAAGAATAATAATTTAGCCCCAAAATGGTTATCTGTAAGCTCAAAGATGAATTTTTTTTAAAAATTATTGTAATAATGATTTATTTTCTAAATCTAATTATTGTTTTAATTTATATCGACGGGTGAAAAATTCAAGAGTGGATATTTTAATCAACAAATTTTTTAATTATTGATTTTTTAAATATAGACAAATATTTTTTCTCAATGAGGATAGTAAAGTTGAAGTAATGAAAGTGTTTTTTAAAACCAAATTAGAGCATTTCAAATGAATTTAATTTTATGACCGAAAGTCGTTATTTTTTCAAAAAAAATTCATTTATTTTGTTTATAGATTACTTTATGCTATTATTCAGTATTAATTAACCAGTTTCTTTAAATATCGAAACAAGCTATATTGAAGTAAATTTACCATCATTATTATACGTGATGAGTTTACTTTTTGGTTGCTCATATGATTTGTGTGATATGTACTTAATATTTTATTCGCACTTAACAGTAAAAGACTTATATTAAAAAGAAATAAAGCTTTGAAATTATGTAAATATATGTGACAATTATGTATAAATATTGTTAAGAATATCAAAAAATTGTTATCTTTTGTACAATGTTTAAATTAATGGTAAATAAATGAATAAACATATATATAACAAAATAGTTATATAACTTTATTTTCATAAGGGTCTTGGTACAGAAGCCCAAGCGGGGATTTTTGTATTTACTCGAGCGCGTCGGATTAAGATGTGAGAGATACCTTACCTCTTGTTGAGTACTTCCACCAAATCTTAGCTCCTTAAATGGAAAAAATCGATAGTTTACTAATCTGACGATTTGAGCTTGGGCTCCCCTACAATGTACACACAATGAGAAGTCCTCCCTTAATCACATTTAAGTTTCGTATGGTCTTTATTTGACTAAACTGATGATTATGTCGGATTACGACTCATCAGTGTAAATGAGCTATGTATATTTATATGACCGTGGTAATGTAACGCGGATAATAAATTAAAAATTAATGCCGCACGTTAAGTTGCGTTTACTAAGTTATGGTTAGCACCTCCATGTAATAATAATATTTGTTGAGATTTACGTATATTTACCAAGTAAAAATTAACCTGTGAATCAAATACATAAAATTGGCATCATTTTCAACTATTTTCGTTGAATCTCTTCAGTTCACATTACGTTCATACATAAACCTTACTAGTGCAATATTTTTATCGTAATAATTGTTACATGCGAATGTGCCTTTCAGATTCACCAACATAATACTAGTATAAGTTACTAAAAATTACTAAAGTCAACTTTTTTAACTACGTCCAATTCTTTATTTTTGACAAGTTGTATTTTTTTACAAAAAGTAAAATGTCAAAAGTGACAGGCAGTTATTTTCATAATGAATTTAATACAATTAACTCAAAATTTTAAATTGTTTATATTAAATCGAAGCTAAACTATTTAGGTTATGGATAAAAATGGCTCGTCGCCAAAAAATAAGAAATTTTTACATAAAATGTTTATGGCAGGAAAAGGGATAAATAATCGTGTAGGTTGTTTTTCAGGAAATTCAATAGATTCAAGTGCAAGTCCTAGTAATAATGTCAATAATACAGATAATATACAAAGTGCACAATTACGATTGTGTTGTGCTGTAACTGATGTCAATCAAAGTCCGGCCGTAAATTTAACACGTACACCGTCAACACTGTCTCGTAATAGACCACTAGATATACCTTTATTCCAAAAAGCATCAGTTTCAAATAGTGTAAGTTTTGTAAAATACTATTTTTAAACGGATGCTTTCTTGATGGGTAATTGGTTTTTATTTATAGATAAATGGTACCACAAGTAGCACAACAAATGGTGACTCAGAATCTTCATCGAAGGAAGATGCGAATAATATTAAGGATCGATCTCGTTTACGAAGAAAAGTATTAACCCAACGGCGTTCTGCTGATAATTTAATACCTAGTATACCTCCATCAAGTCCTTTACGATATTCATCACCGGAAAGTTCACATAGTGCACCAGTATCAAAGCTTAGGTAAACATTCGTAAACTGCTTTGAATGCAACGTCAAATTTTTTATAACATTGTAAACATAATGGCATTTTTTATCATTCTCTATTTAGGGTTTAGTTTTAGTAACTATCTTAGTATTGCTATTTATCTGAAGATACACTCTGTAGATGACGTAATTCGGCATAAATAGAAAAACGGAATGAATAGTACCAAAACTTCCAAAAACTTTTTCTATTATTAAATTTCCATTAGTTATTACTAATTTTGCTCATAGGTATAGAATAGCTTTTTGGAAGGTTTGAAGAGAAATTTTCAAAAAAAAAACAAATTGGTAACTTAATTTAAATTCTAATGATAATCACTATTTTTATCAGAATCGATTTTTCTACTTAAAATTAGTCAATTGTAATTATTTGGTTGACTAAATAACATCTGAAGAAATGTCTCCAAATAAATTATCTCGTATTTCGAAAATATTTTTTATATTTTCACCTAAACTGACTATATTATTTGTTATAAATACTAAACCAAAAATATTATGGCTATTATAGAAATAATAATGACACCTGACCTTGATTTTATTATTTACATATTAAAAAGAAACAAATGGAAGTTTGATAATTACAGTGATTAAGTTTGCATGTACGTCTAATATCAAAACTATTATTCAATTATTATTTTTCAGATCGACTACATCTCATGATACAATGTTATACAATAATTCATCTACTGTTAGCATGGATAGTTTGGCTAGGCAAGCGTTACTTGCTGCTCAAGTTCTACATTTAATTCCGACAACTAAGGCTCGTGAACGGTATGTAATGTGATAAATCGAAAGTGTTTATTGTTCAATATATTATAATTATTTATTCCGTGTAGGAATTACTTGCAAGGACGAATTGCAGCTAATTCTTTATTGGGTGCCACAGAACTGGAACGTGTATTACCAAATCGTGAAGCTCGTATCTTTGTTGGAACATGGAATATGAATGGTCAATCGCCACCAAGGTAATAATTTGAAAGATACAGATCTATCAGCTACAAATTTTTCGAACATTAGAATAAATAATAACATTGCCTCTTTTCGAAAATTATGTTATGATTTGATTAGTGTCACTTCCATAAGAGTAGAAAATGTATGAGTAGTATTTCATGTTTACTTTTAGAGAAATAAATGATTTCGTGCTTCCAAGTTGTATTGATCATGTACCAGATATCTTAGCAATTGGTACACAAGAATCCTGTTCGGAACGATTTGAATGGGAAGTGTGCCTTCAAGAAACCATCGGCCCATCTCATGTGATGTTAAGTTCAGCTTCATTAGGTAACAATAAACTTCAAATGTAACCTACATTTGTGTTATGAATAATAAAATTTTTTCAGGCACGTTACATTTAGCCATATTTGTACGCCGTGATCTTATATGGTTTTGTTCAATATGTGAAGATGCAAGTATGTCAGTACGACCGGGTACTGCATTTCGTACAAAAGGCGCAGTTGGTATTGCTTTCATGTTATTTGGTACATCGTATCTATTTGTGACAGCCCATTTAACAGCCCATCAAGAAAAAGTAAAAGAGCGTGTTTCGGATATCAAGCGCATTATTCGTTCCTTAGACTTACCTAAAAACTTACCAATACGACATAAATTAAAGGGTAAAAAAGACGTAACACAAAATTTTGATTGTGTCTTTTGGTTTGGTGATCTAAATTTTCGATTAAATGAACCTCGCGCCCAAGTTTTACAATGGATTGATGAAACAAGTTGGCCATTACCTGCACATTTACCGCATGGAATGTTACATACGGATCAATTAAAAGCTGTACTAGCTGATGGTGCTGCGTTTAAGGGGTTTCGTGAGGCACAAATTACATTTCCACCAACTTACAAGGTACTTGCATTCTACACAAATATTTTAAGTAAAAATCAATCCTTATTTTAGTTCTAAACAAGATTAAATAAGGAAGATGTATCAAAATAAACACCTGAAATGTCTGTGATTAATACTTGCGTGATACTGTAATTTTATTGTAATATTGAATAAAGTTGATGCATTTTTCATTGTTTCGAGGCAATGAAAAGCGGAGTAATAATTTTTATGCGAAGAAAAGTGTCATATTAAAATCTGCTTGATTAATGTCGCTCTGGCAGCTTATGTGAAATACGTTACCTGATTACTTCGATTTTATCGTGAAAAATTTTGATTATATTTATACGAGGAAAACTTGAATATATAAGAATGACTTAGAATTATAGACAAAAATTATAGTATCTATTTTATGCTTTAAACCGTACTGAAGAAACGAAAAACTAATTTTAATATTTAATTTAATTTTACGGATAGTATGATCCAGGTTCCCAAAGGTTTGATAGTTCGACTAAACAAAGGACACCGGCATACACTGATCGTATCTTATTCAAATGTCGTTCGGCCACAACTTTATTATCTGCAGCACGTCGTGGATCAGCATTATCAAGTTTATCAGCATTATCAAGTACTAGTGTTGAACAAAAACCGTCTTTAGAATGTTTAATTTATGATTCCGTCCCGAGCATAATTACATCTGATCATAAACCTGTTTGGGGAGTTTTCAAAAGTCATGTACGGCCTGGAATTGATACGTAAGTGTTACTAACTTTATCTGGGACTAGAACTTCAGTATACAATATATATCGAGCTCAAGTCGTACGGGTAATTTTTTACGTGAAAGATAACCATATCTAGGACAAAAATCTATAATCTATAAATTTATTCATATATCCATCCTTTCTATTCCAGGTATATCTTATTAAAATTCTTTAATTAATGAAATTTAACATGATATAACATTCCCATAATTCTGAAACAATTCGTTTTGGTCAGTACGCGTTTTCCCAAATGAAAATTTTCTTCCGATTGTGTTTATATTTCAGCACCCAAAAATGCAGTGAGGAAAAATTTCAGTATTATTTTTTATTTAACTTGAAACTAAATAGTAATAAATCATTTTAAACTAAATAACAAGTGTCTCCCATGCCAGAGCCCGTGATAAACAAGGCAAGTAGATGTTTTAAATCGAATGGTGACTAAAACAGACCACTGTTAACATTGACATATTTTAGTAAGTTTGTGATAGCCTGAGTTATGAATGACTAGACCATTTAACTATGATCTTTAAAAATAACTTGGGTAGAATATCTGGATCGAGCATTATTAAAATCTATATAGTTTGATCATTGTTACAATCCTACTTGAAGGGCATTTGATCCCGTAACTCTAGCAATAGTTTATGAACGTAAAGTATAAGCCACAACATTCCATTCGTTAAGATATATGTTTCTTTTTGTGTTTAGAATACCATTAGCTGCTGGATTATTCAACCGTGACGTATATTTGGAAGGTATTAAAAGACGTGCGGCTAGTTTGGAAAAAGCTAGGGGTGTGTCTGCTGTATGTTCCATTCAATAGGTAAAATTCATTGGACTCGACTAGTACGAGTCGTATTTTATAGGGCCCTTGATAATTAATTTTATACCAAAGAGATATTATTTAATCTCAAATTTTATCAACTGTCGACCAAAGTAGAAATTCTAGTTTTTGTTTTCTATATTTATTTTAGGAATATTAAAAATGGTTGTGTAAAAACATAGATTATTAATATTAATTTATAGATTTTTATTTTTATTCTTGATTGGATTTAACTGAAATTGATTATATTAGGGTCTTAATTTGAAAATTAGAATATAAATACATCTATAGATCGGATAAATATTTCGCTATAATTCATTTTTCGAAATATAAATCTGAGAACTATTTCGTTGATCCTGTTCGTATTCAGCTTAAATATGTTAATGTAATATCTATATTTGAGATACTCCATAGTATCTGTAGTTTACGTAGTATATATTTTAGTTCATATAATAGCAATACTAGCGGAACAGATCCAGGAAGAAAGTGTGTAATATTAGCCTTTCATTTAATAAAAATTGATCTCTTAAAATTTCTAATAAAAATACATAATGCTCCATATTATTTCCGGTTATTTTAAAAATCATAGAATTCTGTATTAACTTTTGAAATACCTCATGGTTAAATCCAGTCAATTTGATCATCCTCCTATATGTAGCATAATTAAATAATGTTAAATAATTTTTCTAAAGTTCAATATGAAAATAAAATATGAGCATGATAAGAAATGTACGGGACAGTTTTTAAATATAATTATTTTTTCGTTTGAAGAGTATTAAGATATGTCTGGACGGTGTGGTACAATATTTCTAATCATATCAAGAAAAGTATAAAAGTTCGATATTCGAAAATATACTAATTTTAAAATCATAGATTTTCATTATGCAATCTTTATAATTTCAAGTTTTTAATAAATCATTTATATGAATTTTTCATCTTTATTATATAAAACTGATACATTACATTCAAAATTGTTTTAAATTATCCAATTTTATTTATTTTATTGGAAAAATGTACCCCCAAGAGTATTTTCAGTGAAACATTCAAATATTTATTCTATCAATGAAAATATTGTATTGTAACCACCGTTTCAGAAACATAAAACATTTCTTAGAAGTTAATAAATGCAATCAAACTTAGAATTTGTGTACAAATAATTTTATAAATAAAAATTTCTAGTCAAACAGAATCAGGTTCTCAGGTTCAACCTGAGATTGTTTTGAATAATTTAATAAATTATTATTAAAATCGTATTCAAATAAAATCATTTTATACGAACAAATTTTTATGGATGGTTAACATTGTTTTGAATTTTAAATCCAGACTGATTTAATAAAAGTGTCAAATTAGATATTTTAGATGTAATCGCATTCAAAATTTTGTCTTTCGATTTTTTGTTTAACGTGTTATAGCTTAACGAATTAATTAGCTGAGAGGGTACAATTTATTTCTGGATAATGGTTATTCAGACAAATTTAGATGACTTTTTGCTTAAACATAAACTTAAATAATTATAATATGGTCAAAAACATAGGATCATAAAAAATAAACTGGGTTGCGCTGGTTTTATTAAGACAAAAAAAATTTTACAGTCTTCGAATTTATTTATATATAAATGAAAATAATTTGCATACTGACTGTAAAGATTTGTAAAAGATGAAAGAAATAGACAATATATAGAAGTAAATTTCATTTAATAATTTCTACAAAGTCAATTATAATACAATGCTGAAAGATTTAACAATAAATGCGATAGTCGTTAATTTGATTTCATTTGAACGATTTTATATACTAACATGTGTTTCATTAAAAAATGTCATTTCGAAGGAAATGATTTAAAAGTAGTATTCGAAAGCGATATTAAGCAAAACTTTTTTTAAATCATAATTTTATTAAAAATCACTTTAATAGTAATACAAAAAATATTTGCACCTTATTATAATTTTTATAGATTTAAATAAATGGAAGTAGATTTTATTTTTTTAAATACTAGTAAGATTGATGGTATATTAGGTATATTAAATATATTTTAGATAATATTAATTCCATCAAAGTTTTTATTTTTTAAATGAGTTTTTAGACATGAAAAAGTATATATATATATATTTAAATGAATTTATTAGACTTTAGATACTCGGGATTAAATCTAAGAAGTTCGATTAAATTTCATGTCTTAATGTTGAGTGAACATTTTAATTTTATGATAATGATAATTTGAGCTCATGTTATAAATGTTTTAAAATTATGTAATTTTATAAAATGCCCGTTTTACATATGAAAACCTTGAAATTTAAATCCACGCTAATAGGTCGCAGGATTCTAATCTTATTTCTGAATTCTGTATTAGTAACAAATTTAATATTCTCTATTTATAGACCACAATCTTGGCTGGACTAATTGAAAGAAATTTCATTTTATACTTATATCTTGAAAAGTTCATTCACCATTACGACGAAAAAGTTCAACATTGGCTTCCCGGACTATTATATTATACGATATGGAAAACATATATTTATGTTCAATGATTTCCTAAGTATCTCGAGTAAATGACTTGAATCACAAAATTTTAAGCACTTTAAAAAATTATAGTTCAGACTTGCTAGACACACGATAAAATAAATACTACACAAAAAATGTATTTAATAATTATTCATCAAGTGCTTTTGTACGGCTTTTATGCAGTTATCAATAAAAGACTGTTATGTTCGAAATAATATATATTCGAAACCTAATTTTATTATATTTTGAATCATTTTTAATACTCGAGATTTATTATGTTTTCATACATATCGTTAGTAAATTTTAGATATATGGATTCAATTTTTCTAGTCATTTATATAATATTTTAAAAATTACATATCGTATAATAACAAATTTTTGGAAACGCATTAATAAATCCGAAAAGGATCAATCGAAACCAGAAGTATTTAAAATCATAGTCAACTTTATGCTTGGCCATTATTTTAGAGGTAAATTTGTGTCTTGGTCATACTTTTATTGAGAAGTGTGAAAGAGAAAACGAGTTGACAGAAGAACGAGTCATATAAATATGGGAAAAATAAAGAAAACCTGGCTGTAAGTAAATCAAGTTATCATTATAGGGTTGAATTCGAATATAATTTACTGTTCTTATTCAAAGTCTTGTGATTTAAAGATATGTTTCTAATTCTAATGTGACCTGATGCAGCAAGTTTGTCACATGTTTCATTGCTATCTATACCAGCATCATTAGGGGTGTAACTTTTGAGGAATTAGTATTTGTCAGGTTTCGAGCTATCCCGCACTAATATTATTTTTTATTCGTTTTAAAAAAATATTTCTAATAAATCATCTGTGCCTTTGTACTGTACCTTACATGGACACAAATCGACGTTTTTCTCCCTTAGAATCAAGAAATATATCTTTGAAAATATCCATAATTTCCAAACAGTATCCATTAACTTTTGATCTGTAGAACCTCTGTGGATAGATAAATCTGATTTTCGCAATTTTTATAGTAGAGAAATAATTTTCTGTACATTAACAAACAAAGTAATTTGCCTTTTTTTCCATATTGAAAAGGATTTTTAAAAATAACAAGTATTAAAGAATAAAAATTATTATGTTACAATGAAATCATTTGTAAATTTCTCTTCACAATTTTCTTAACTAATAAAGTGCAATTAAAAAAATTTTTTCAATACGATAAGTATTTTTTAAAAATTTATTATATTATAAGTTTATAATTAAAACCTAAAAATCTAAAAGACATAAAAAAAAACATTTAGATAAATGTATTGTAATTAAAATATTATATTGTATGTAAAAAAAATTCTACTTCGCTAGAGATAAACATTTTGACAAATTCTTTACAAATTTGTAAAAACAACAATATAACAAACATATTTTAAACTTGTTAATTCAATTTAAAATTTATATTTAAAACAAAAAAAACTATTTGAGAAGCTATAACTGCGCCTTGTATTTTTTACTGTGATAACATGATACTTAAAAAAGTTATTAAAATATTATCTGAGAACAGATATTTACTGAGTACATTTTATTGAATATCTGTCTATAAGGCAATGTACTTATTATAATCTGTATTTTGGAGTTAATCTATAATAAATACTTTTCGAAAATTATAGTATACACGTATTCAACAATAATTTTTGGTAATTAAGAAATTTAATGATTTTAAGCCTGGGATCAAATTATTACAGCTTTTATGCAGATGCGGATGGTTCCCATTTAATCGAATTTCATCGCGTGTCTTCTAAATGATCTCCAACTAAAATAATTTGTTTAATTTTTTACAATTATAAATTTTTTAAAACATTTTAAATTTTTTAAACAATTATAAATTTTTTAAAACAAAATAATTTCAAATTACGCACTTCAACTAATTTTACTACGTTAGTAAATATAAAACAATCTGTATTCGAAAAACTTGATAAAAAAGATAAATTAAATGGTGGTCACTTTGAAATCTGAGTCCTACAAATCTAAACCCCCGTTTCATTAAGGCCTATTTTCAATGAAAATTGTTTGCTACTAAATAATATCTACTTGTGACATTCAATCAAAAATTTAAACAAGGATTATTATAGATCAACTCTGTATACAAAATAAAATTTTAAAATATGTACTTAAATTCTCATCATTAAAATTAGGTTGTATTTTCAACTTTGATCTTTTTAAACAAACAAAACATTGCAATATTTAAAAAATAATACAATGTAATATAAAATTAGTACAATTCTATTTGGTAAACACTAAACCTATTCTTATATAAAAATTTATATTTTTTGGGACTAAAAAACAATAAATACTTTGTTCTTGTAAAATTTTACGACTTTTTTTTAATATTTATAACACATATTTGGTAACCCTGATATTAAAAAGTCGTATTCAATCCTATAGAAATTGAATAGGAAATCATTTTTTTCAATGAAATTTCCTATTCATTCCTATTTTATATCTATAAGATTGAATAGTACTCTTTTATCAGGGAAATCTTTGAAAAATAATACTTGGAATATATTACAGACCTGCGAATAGAGTTTCCTATTCTATCTCTAAATGTTCTTGGATTTGCATTTTTTTATTTACACCATACATTATTATGAAACACTCCATCTATTACAAGCTTTATGTCTATGGTGTTTAAATATTGGTAGATCTAAATAGTTCTTAATTATACCGGTAATTAGAGTCTTCGTTAGCATGAATGCCCAATAAGACATAACAACATTTCATAAACTGTTTATACATTCACCACATTTCCGCCTCAAAATATGGTAATTTATGCATATGATCTTGATATTTTTTGAGTCCATTTGTTTTTTTACAATGAATATGTATGAGTTTATATTCTAATATATTTTATTAATGTTAATAATTAAGAGTAGGTCATTCATTGATGCTCAACCATATGTCTAGTCATTGCCAGATTATGCACGTAGTAGGAGTAGCAAATATTGGCATTTGCTACGGACCACGCAGTGGCTTAATTCGGCAGTGTGTCGAGTATTTAAACAATTAACGCTGTTAGTTGTTATCTTCATTGTTTTTATTAATAATTGTAATAACAATAAATTATTTGTTCTATACTTTTGTTTTTAAATAATTTTCCTGTAATAATTAATTTTTTGTTTTTTTAATATGGTGCTTAGCATAATGTCGCACTATTCCGACTCTCATTTTGTCGAAGTTTTTCATCAAAATTGAGCACTAAGAATTCACACCTTAAAAATACCTAGTGCACACTCTTAGTCTCTGTTTTGGTGTAAATTGTTATAATAGATAGCATGTTATTTTATGACTGTGATTAAATGCACGTTATTATAGGACTGTGATTAAATGTCAAAATATGCTAGTCACAGGCTGCTTATATGACTGTGATTAAATGTCAAAATGTGCTAGTCACAGGCTGCTTAATATTCAACGCAAAGAAAACTATGTGTGCATAAATATACCGGATGTTTTTAATGTATGTGTAATGCATATAATTAATTATTAATTATAAATATAATTTGTATAATTATTAAAATACACAAAATGCCAAATTTTTTGAATCCTTTTTATCAAAAATATTCTTTGAAAGCCTAAATTTTCTTTCATCGTACTTCTAATTTTAAAAATAAGATGCCTTATTAAAACGCCTCTGAGATTGATTATTTTTATTCATTCTCAATGCTCACTAATGTTCAATAATTTGAATTGTATTTTTAATTTTTGTTTTCACCCAATGATTAATTTGTTATGAATTAATTTTTTGTACGTATCAAATAAATAAAATATAAATAGAAGTAGAAATGCAAAATTTATTTGCCTAAAATTTCATGCGTTTAAACTCTGTGGTTTAAACCGTTTGTGTGAACCACATTCCAATGAAATCTATGATTGTACCCTAGATACGCCAATCACAATGATAATTTTATAATTGAGTGTATCAAGCCGCTATTAGATGAAATTAAGCATTATTTATTATACTAAGTTAGGAAATAAAACATAATTTATTTTATTAAAAGAGTATCTATTTTGTAGACTTATATAAAAACGACCTAATGTAGAAATATGAAGGATAGCTATTTTAATATCGTCCATAATGTAGAAAAATGATTTGATAAACTCTATATTTCAACTTAGCTGTTTTAGGTAATCAACAAACGATTAATATTTTACAAACTAAATATATAAAATTAGGGGAAGCCTAAAATTATCTTCACAATGAAACTCATTTTTATTAAAAGTTATAAACATTTGTTTTAGATTATTTTTTGTAATTTTATATAAATCTTAAATACAAAGTAAAACAATTTCTCGCTAGGATAAAGAATACAATTCCCCGTATAAATTTTATTATAAGGTCACACTACATGACACAATCGGTATATAGTTCTAAATAACTTTATTAAAATGAAAAAAAAAATTATATGATTAAACGATTTAAATTGCTGTTATTACAAAATACTAAAATGTAACTCAAATTTAGTTTAAAAAATGCAAATCATCTTTGATTTTGTAACTTTATGAAATCGAATACATTTTTGTTTTGAATCTCCCCCTATTGTTAACTTAAAATATGAACACTAGATGGTATTTGTATCTGATATGAAATCGGCGAGCCGCGGAGATACTGACCTCCATTTTGTTTATTTTCCTGTGAATATAATATTGTTCTGTCGCCGCAAATTAGTTGAATTATTGCGACAAGAACGTAACTATAAATTTTTTATATAAGATAAAGTTGGTTTGAGCGATTTAAAGAATCGTATATATGGTTGAAGCGTGTACCCCTCGCCTAGAGGGTTTTGAAAACCGCAGACATTGGGCGCATCGCGAGTAAGCACTTTGTCAAATTGACGACTGTCTCCAGCAATAAAAATTGTATTCAAAACCAGTTAAATAATTTTAACACCATTGATATTAACGAGAAGTTTCAACATTTAAGCCTGAAAAAGAACAAAGGCAATTCGCCACCAGGCAATAAAGAAACACAAGGCGGTATCGAGACGCCGCCCCAAAGTGGTGTCGAGATGAACCACGTGACGGGGCAGGAAAAACGACTTGTGATTCCTCCTACTCATGCAAATGAAGTAGAAGAAATGGATACACATGAAGGTAAGTTTTTGTTTAATAATTACAATTACCTTTCATCATTATACGAATTGTATCTGACAGCTGACTGTCACTTGTCAACATATTCGATAATTATAAGAGTTTTGGAAAATTTCATAATTTATTTTGGGTCATTTGATAACTCACGCTTATTTTTAACATATTTTTAGTGTTTTTTCGTGTGTGTATATTTGACAAATTACGGGGTTCAAGCAAGTGTTTTACATACCAAGTTTAAATTGGTTTAAACTCTAAATTAATGTCTGAATCATTGAAAAGACATGAATTTCAAAGTAAATAACAAAAAGCTTTAATTTATTGTTCGTTTCAAAATTTATGACCTTAAATCGTGACATTCATATTTTATTATTTTTATTTAGACAATTAAAATTTTTAGTGATACATTTGCATTTTTTTTATTCAAAATATTTTAGTAAAATTTATCGAACAATTTTAAAATAATAATTATATATGAATGTGGATATATAGTTTATTACAAGTCGTTTATCGAAGATTTCGTAACGAGGATCAAACTAGTTAAGAAAAATGTTTTTAGTACTTTTCACAGTTTTCCATAAATTTTTACAATATTTTCAAAAATTTAAACTATGTTATTTAGTAGATTAAATAAAAAAATTTTAACATATGTTATCTAAAACCTATTTTTTGTCTTTAAAAATAAATTCTAGTATTTAATAAAATTGAGGACGAGATTTTGATGTTCTAGACAACTAGACAAAAATATCTTTTCAAGATAGACTTTTATACTCTTTCTAATTAGACTCAAATATACCTACCATTTATATGAGTTTTAATTTTAAAACTTCTTGTTATGTATAAAATATTCAGCGATATCTGTCGACATTTGACGTGATACAAATTATTTCACAACCGGGTTGTGGAAATTGAAAGTAAGGCCCAAATTTTTACCTTATTGTCTTGGATATCACAGTATGCCGCAAAAATTGATATATATTCTTAAAAAATCAGTGTGTTATTATTATGGAAATTGGTTTTTGAAATATTTTGTTTTTAAATTTTATTTTTAGTCGAATCTGTCGAATCAGTCACAGATGCTGGAGGTGGAGATAATGCACTAGAAACAGGAATGGTATTGGGTGCTATAGGACCACAACCAATGGCAGATGCCCAAACGGGTGCCAGTGTTGGTGCCGCACAAGCAAATCAGGATGCAGAAATGGATGAAGATGAAGCACGTTCTGAAGCCACATTCAGTTTCACAGTCACTAATTTTAGTAGATTGAAGGTAAATACCAATAATTTACCGGAGTTGAAATAGATACAAAATTTATTTTGTATTAAAAAGATCTCTAAAGTGAGCGAGGTCTTGATACAATTACACGTTCTGATAACTTCAAATTGGCCTGTTATATTAAATAAGGATTGTAAATTTATTATGTCGAAACGAAACAAGTAATCTTATTGTGTATTTTTGATTGAAGGTAGTTAAACTGCCGAAAAATGGGCGGCCTATTTTATATTTCGGGAAACTACATCATTTATTGTTGAAAAATCACATTTAAATTTCAAAAAATTAAGAGGTGAAAAGATTGTGTTACGTTGAACCAGAACTACTAATTTGTTCACACATTTGGAATTTGTAATAAATCGATATACAAATAAATCGAATTATTATATATATTGCATACGTATTACTTGCTGATTAGGTATAGAATGATCTACTTTTATAATAAAATGTTTAATAAATAAGCTTGATAAACTCCGTATGAGATCGTGAGACGTTGTGCTTTTATAATAAATTGTTTAATAAGTTATATTATACAAAATATATTAAATACAGACTATTAAAATACTTTAAATTTTTATTTTTTGAGTATTGCAAACTGTCTTTCAGATAGTATTTTTTAAAAGTATAATCACAATACTTGATAAATCATTGAACCGTTAGTAGAATTTTTATTACAATTTGTGATATGATCAATAATTTACTGAAACATATCTTTTTAATTTACGATGTGATATTTATTAAATAATTTTTATCCGAGAAAATTTCTGAAGATAATTTTGCCAAATGGATTTAAGATTGCATATGTGTGTTTGTTTCATTTGGTCTCTATTTATAAAAAGAAACTATCTTCGAAGTCTTTTGGTCTCTATTTATAAAAAGAAACTGGTCTATGTAATGGCATAATTTTAATTTTTCTTTGATGAAATAGGAATCAGTGTTATCGCCACCATGTTATGTAAGGAATTTACCATGGAAAATAATGGTTATGCAACGGACAAGTCAAACACAAGATAGATCTGCTCAGAAATCATTGGGATTTTTTCTACAATGCAATGGTGAAAGTGAAAGTAGTTCATGGTCATGTTATGCAGTTGCCGAATTACGCTTATTGTCCTACCGACCTGATGTCGAACCTTTCTCTAGGAAAATACAACATTTATTTTATAGTAAAGAAAATGATTGGGGTTTTTCACATTTTATGGGATGGAATGAAGTTCTGGAATCAGATAAATGTTTTGTCAAAGATGATTGTATTACGTTAGAAGTACATGTCAATGCTGATGCTCCACATGGTGTGTCATGGGATTCTAAGAAACATACGGGATACGTTGGTTTAAAAAATCAAGGAGCCACATGTTATATGAACTCATTATTACAGGTACAATTGTGATTTCTTGAAAATATATCACGCTTTCTAAGTTTTTACACTAATTCTATAATTTAATTGTCTCTTTAAGTGTGTGAATGTTTTGAATAGTGCGATGATGGTAAAACCTAAGGAAAAGTAATTTTTTAAGATTCAAATCTAAAAATGTAATTTTGGCAGCAATCTGTTAAAAAATCTTCGAGAAATATATTATACTGCAGTAATAATTTTATCATCAATATTTTAATAAAGAATCAAACAAAGAATCAGAGTTCAATCCATTGTTCGAGAAATTAAAATCTTCAAGTTTAATAAGAATATTAAATTTTAATAGAAACTTTTGTTTCTTTTTTAATTCTATTTGTCATATTTGGTTTCAAAAATATGTCGTTTTTAAAATAGGACCATTTTTTAACTTATTTAAACATACGATCAATTAAAAAAAATAATCTAATGAACATAAAAACAAAGATTTGAAGAAAATTTGATTTGTATATAGAAATTATAATCTAATTTAAATAATTAATGTTGTATATTATGTTTACTTATAGGATAATTTGCAATAGCCATATTTGATTGAAATTTTATTAATCTCAAACTGGCATTGTCGAGTTTTTACAAGGATTTTTTTATACTGAGATTATAATTGATTGATGTTAGCTTTATTTTCTACATACAATTCATTTAGGATCCCAGGTCCAATATTTCTTTTATCATCCAAAACTACTATGACATCGTACAAATCGTAGCATCTTCTTTTTATTCCAAACTTCTACATGATAAATTTTAATGAACTACATATTTATGAATATATAAAATCAATAATATTGTTTTTAGACTTTATATTTTACAAATCAATTGCGAAAGGCTGTTTATAAAATGCCAACAGAATCAGATGACAGCACTAAGTCGGTAGCCCTTGCTTTACAGCGAGTATTTCATGAATTACAATTTTGTGATAAACCAGTAGGCACTAAAAAATTGACTAAATCCTTTGGTTGGGAAACATTGGATTCATTTATGCAACATGATGTTCAAGAGTTTCTTAGGGTAAGTAAAATTTATTTTTATAATACTGTGTTTTATATAAAAAAAAAAAGAAGTAATTCTTTTTATTTAAACATACAAATTCGTTGCGAACTATTTGAATAAAACATTTGTTGATTTGATTGATGATCAGATGGATGTTATAATATTTATTGCTTGTTTCGCATACAATACGTTGGGTTGTATGAGATTATACGTCACAGATCGCTATTTTTTGTTTTAGATGTTTTTCTTTTAGATCGTAAACTATCTGATGTATATGCCTTTGAATGATTTAAATTATTTCAAGTTATCTAAATTAATTTTTGTTATTGTTACTATTTACAGGTGTTATTGGACAAATTAGAAAGCAAAATGAAAGGTACGTGTGTTGAAGGCACTGTACCAAAATTATTTGAAGGAAAAATGGTATCATATATCAAATGTAAGAATGTAGCTTACACAAGTACACGCGTTGAAACATTCTACGATATACAATTGAATATCAAGGGGAAGAAAAACATTGAGGAATCATTTAAAGATTACATTGCTCGTGAAACATTAGATGGTGATAATAAATATGATGCTGGAGAACATGGACTTCAAGATGCAGAGAAAGGTGTTATATTCTCATCTTTTCCACCAGTACTTCATTTACATTTGATGCGATTTCAATATGATCCAATTACTGATTGTTCTGTCAAATTTAATGATCGTTTTGAATTTTATGAGCATATATCTTTAGATGGTAAGTTTTCTATTTATTTCTTATCTTGCTACACATTCGTACTAGAGTGATCTCGATTTCGACTCAATAATAGAATGGCAAATAATTAGATGCGTTAACTTCAAACGGTTAGCGTTAAAAGACAGCTTTTATCAATAATTTTATGTGAGTCAAACAGATTCCAAATTAAATTTTGTGATTTATCATATCTCTTATTGAAATTTGAAGTGTATTTGTAATGGAATAAAACTTCGTTATTTTATAATTATTCACCGTTGAAGTTAGTCCAAATTAAATAATTTTCTTGTCGTTGTCTTCATTGTCTTGAATTATTTCAAAAAATATGTACAAAATATAAAAAATATATGTTATTAATTTATTACCAGAGATAAATTATTACAATTTAGTTTAGATATAGTAATTCAATTTAAGAATAACCTTCACGGTTTTTAGTTTTCAAAAATATAACAACCATTTTTTCAAATGCTTATAAATCGGCTAGTTTAGCTCAAATTAAAGGAGAATTCGCTAATATTAATTCAAAATTTTATAGAATATTTACAAGACAACGAATCAACCCCAGCCGATTATACTTTACATGCAGTGTTGGTACACTCTGGTGACAATCATGGTGGGCATTATGTTGTATTTATAAATCCCAAAGGTGATGGTAAATGGTGTAAATTTGATGATGACGTTGTATCTAGATGTACAAAGCAAGAGGCAATCGAACATAATTATGGTGGACATGACGAAGATATGAATTTAACCGTAAAACATTGTACTAACGCATACATGTTAGTATACATACGTGATAGTCAGTTAAGTACAGTACTTCAAGAGGTTACTGAAGCAGACATACCTAGTGAACTAATTGAACGATTATCTGAAGAGAAACGTTTAGAACAAATTCGACGTAAAGAACGTAATGAAGCTTACTTATATATGACAGTAAATGTACTACTTGAGGATGCCTTTGATGGTCATCAAGGTAATGATTTATATGATCCTGAACGTGCAGCTTATCGGGTATATCGTGTACGAAAACAAGCAACAGTTGCTGAACTATTAGAAACGCTAGCAGATAGTTTACGTTATCCACCCGAGCAAATTCGACCATGGCCCTTTAGTCAACGGTCAAATACGACATGTCGGCCAACTTTATTAGATATGGAAGCAGATTTACATAAAACTGTTATGGATGCCAGTGAAAATCAAAATCCATGGACAATTTTCCTTGAATTATTGCCAACTGATTCCGGTCTAACTGCTCTGCCACCTTTTGATAAAGATAGTGATGTGTTATTATTCTTTAAATTATACGATCCAAAACAGAAAAAGATTCATTATTGTGGTCATCATTACTTACCCGTAAATTGTCGTGTTTCGGAATTAATCCCATTATTAAATGAACGTGCGGGTTTCCCTCCAGATACACCGTTAGCACTGTATGAAGAAATTCGTCCAAATATGACTGAACGTATAACAAACTTAAATGAACCTTTAGAGAAAGTTCTAGAGGAGTTAATGGATGGTGATATAATTGTTTTTGAGCGTGACGAGCGTGATGAATCATGTGAATTACCAACATGTCAAGATTACTTTAAAGATCTGTATTATAGAGTTGAAGTCACATTTGTAGATAAAACGATACCAAATGATATGGGTTTTACAATGGAATTATCGCAGCGAATGACATACGACCAAATCGCTCGAGCCGTGGCGCAACGTGTTGGTACTGATCCATATTTATTACAATTTTTTAGATGTCAAAATTATAAAGATAGTCCAGGACATGCACTCCGATGTACATTTGAGGGTACTCTAAAAGATTTGTTAGTGCAATGTAAACCAAAAACGCCGAAAA
>JAEMTY010000320.1:0-25000 GCA_020423425.1 Chrysopa pallens
TTGACTTGGGAATTGATAATTGAGAACAATTTATAATTTTATCAGCTTTTAGAATAAATTCTGAACGTGGAGCTGCTCTGGTATCCCAAATGTATATACAACTATCTCTTCCACCAGACGCGAATACTGAAGACCCATTTCGTTGAAATGTAACCGTTTTAACAGATCTCTCATGTCCTACAAATAATCGATCTTCTCTTATATCTGATTCTGTGATTGTCCATGATCGTAATGTATGATCTCCAGATGCTGTTACTAATTTCATATCATCGTCCTTCCAAGCTAAATCGAAAATGGCATTAAAATGACTATTTTTACCATCAATTTCAGGATATGCGTTTGTTTTGACTTCAGTATTCACATTCTGAATAGCAATTGCTCCATCTTCATTTGCTGATGCAATGATGTGTTTATATGAAGGTGCTTTTGCAAATTTGCAAGCCAAAATTGGAGGAGCTGTAATATCTCCAGGATTATCATGTCTTATACTATATTCATCTAATTTTAAACACCTTAACTTTTGCAAAGCAACATCGTAATTACGTTGAAAATCTACACAAAAACAATTTTTATTATAAATCGGTATTAAGGAACACAAAAATTTAATACTAATAATTACTTACGATTTCCTATTTGTCGATCGTAAAATGAAACTACAGTATTCATTATAATATTTATTGATTAGTATTAATTTTAGAACGAACCATTTATTAATTTCACTCGAAAAACTCGAAAAAAAATTATTCACGTTCGATCAATATACAAATAATAAATAGCGGGAAAAAAATTCAACTACATTATAACAGGCTTCCACCATTCAGAAAATGAAATATGAAAACCTTTCACACATTTAATTATAATAATTGTAAAATAATTATTTTCATTTGTATTGCAATGTTTGAAAAGAAATAAATTTAATGTATTTTAAAAGTTTCTTGTTTATTAATGTCAGTTATATCCTCAACAGGTTATGTTTGTTAGTATTAATCTAAAAATAAGAAAACTGGCGTTGAATTTCGTATATACCCACAGCACGTTTGCGTATGAATGTGTACAATTGTCATAAAATGAAATTTTTTTGAGCATTTTCGGTAATTATATTGTATTTTATAGTAGCAGACGAAAATAAGTTGCGAACATTCTGGAATAATCTCCAGAAGTTCTAATACATTTGAAATATCTAGATATTGATAGTTTTTTAAGATTCGATTTAAGATATCATAAAGACAATTTTTAATTTTTTGTATTTATATTTTGCGCAATTACTCAAAAAATAACTACAAAAAAGTGTACCCAAAAGTTAAAAATAATTTAATTATATTACAATATTTTTATTGGGAGCATTTTGTAAATCGACGCCAATAAAATCAATTTTTAGCAAATAATATAGCTGGTGACCCACAATTGCGTAATTTTTCACAATAAATTATTAACTATCCATCATATGGTTCATGTATACTTATAGCGACAAGCGATTCACGTCGAGCTATTTGCGACATTCAATCGCGATTTACCATAGCGACGAACGACAAGCGATTTGCGATACATTCTATAAATGATTTGCGATGTAATTTTTTGAATGATAAATCATCTATTGACATTTTTTTCAAATTTTAAAAGAATATAATTATACTATGTAACATGTTTTCTATCTCATATAGTCAAAAACTTAATTAAAAAATTTCAAACTATGATTACAAATAATATAATCGGATATAATTTAATTTATGAAATCGTTTGATCATGGACACTATAGTAATTAGTGACGGACAAAAAGCGACGGTTTCATTGAACTTTATAAATTTTGTTTGATGATTTACCAAATTGTGGTATCATTTTCAGTTTATTTATAGAGTTCATAGTAAATAGTAAATCAGGAAATTTGAATTGGTTTTAAATAGAATAAATGCATTTACAAACGGATATTTTACTGAATTATACATGTAATGTACATAGTCTAAATGTTGTACCTATTGCCTAAACTAGAGTAAAATTATTTAACATTTTTATATTGAAAACAAATTAAAATTTTGTAAAAAAATATGCCGGTTTTAAATAGTAATGTTTAATTAATTTAGATAAAAATAAAAAAATATAATAAATTATTTAATACCCTTTTTTATCGCATTGTTTATGCTTTCATTTGTACTAATTCAATCATTACATTAAAATAATTTTTATCGTATTGGATTTAATTTAAATAAGTGAAGAAAACGAAAACTATTGGTTTTAGAAGAAAAAATTTTCGTTTCTTACCTCCTCCCTCCCCATTCACTGCTATTTAAAACTATCCAAAACATTTATAAAATATTCATTTTAGTAAAATGAAGAGGTATTCTAAAAAATAGTATAAATTTTATAGTTGATTGAGTTTTTAAGATACTTTACATGCAATTTACATAGTCTAAACGTTGTTACTATTGCCTAAGCACTAAATTTTGAGAAATGAATGGCCTTTTTAATGATAATTAGGAATAAATATTAAATTGCCATACGAGTGAGCAACTGTTAGAGAATTATAATGCCTATGTTACTCCTTATAATATAGGGTATCTGTATGTGAAAGTTCTGTCAAAATCGATCCAGCCGTTTAGGATATTAGCCGGAACAAACAGATACACAGGCAGGCAGATAACAATTTTTAAAATTAGGGTTTTGTTGCAAAGTTTGATATGTATAATTTAAAAAGCTTTTATTTTGATATTTTATACAGACATTTGAATTTTATTTAGTAGTTAGTAGATGATATATTAATAGATGTATAGATTACATGTACAGAAATTTAATCAATTTTAAAACACATGAATACCATGAATACCGCAAACCAAAGACAACCCATTTAATTTTTGATTTATGTAATAACTAAAGAATGGAAGAATCATCTGTGATTCGTGATTTTACATATTCTAATAGTACTACTGCTGTGGCTTACACGTCTAGGGTACTAATAAACGTTTTTTTATTATAATAGTATAGTGAATTGTTGTGATTTGATCAATTACTAAAATGTCGGTGTTTTATAAAACTTTACTAGTAGCGTTAAGTTTAATTTTTGTTTATATTGTAAATAATTTGTATAATATTTTTTTAAAGCCACCATATTTAACAGAAAAATTACCAAATACATGGTGGACGAATAAGGATGTTAAGTCAATTGATACATCAATTCGAAAGTTTTCCATAAATGTATCACAAGAGGTAAATATTAAGAGCTAAGTCAATGTTAACAACCCCCCCCCCTCCCCATTTAACATGTTAACAACTTTTTGATAGGTTTCGAATAATTTGCGCATTGGAAGAGCTAAGTCAATGTTTACTTAGCCCCCTTCATTTCAAATATCATTTTTTCCTATACGATTTGAGCAAAATAAAGCAACTAATTAGCACATAAATAGCAAAAAAATTTTTGATAGGTTTCGAATGATGTTGCGATCTGGAGGGTAGGGCGGGTCTAGGTTAATAGGTTGAAATTAGCGTCTTTCATAAATATACATAAAATATTTTAAAATTCATTGAATAGTGAAAAAGTTGAAAAATCGTTAATTTCTTATATTTTCCTTACACTTAAATAAGAAATTTTCACTTTATAAATAAACGAATTTCCGTTACTGTTTTATTACGTGTTACTTCTACAAGTCACGATGGTCTGAGCTCCATATTGGTCCATCGTTTTTACCTGTGTTAGACTTTAGACAATTTCATATAAACACTCGGTCAAGTAAAAATACATACCATTTCGAGTATAAACTCATCCAAACACTCGTCCAAGTACTGGCTTTGTTTATATGTACTCTAATCATAAGCATGTAGGTAGATGAGTGAATGCGTTTCATGAACTCAGAGACGCAAAATAAAATATAATCGAACATTAAAATATTAACTGTATTTAATCTGGGACTATATATCTTTGGGACTTTATATAAATAATACCATTGCTTTAGAGAAGTATCTATTTCCGGTCTTTTCAACGCTGAAGACAGTCTTAACAGCATGTCAAACATGTCAAACAAAATAAGCATTAACGAACTGCTTATTTTTCAAAATCAAATTATTGTAAATTATCATTGGTAATAAATTATTTATTGCTTAATGGTAATTATTAAAATGCTTATTTTTAATTGTTTTATTATATAATATTATCATATACATGGAATAAATTGTAAAATCATTTGATATGTTTCTTTAATAAATTTTTCAAAATATAAGCTTAAAAAAAATATGTCGTGTTCACTTGTAAATAATGAAATAGGATATACGCTCATACATTTACGTGATGGATTTCAGAAAAGAAAATGATAATTTTCCAGTATACCTATTTCCTAATTTTATGAAGAGCAGCATGATATTACTTATGCTGCTAGTCTTAGGAATTTTATAATCTCTAGCTATTTATTGTGAAATCACAGAAATGTTTTCAGTAGTTTGATTGATAATCCGCGTCAGCCTTTGATCATTTACTACGTCACAATAGTCCCATCACCCATATTTTGAAGCGTAATTAAAAAATTTCTAGTTTTCTTATTTCTCCTAGTTATGTCATTTCATTTCTTATCGATTGGAAATAATTGTATCTTTCTAAATCTAAGATATATAGAGAAAAATTAATTCTTTTGAATCTTTTTATTTCAAACATTCTTTTTTTACAAAATTAAATTGCATAGAGTTATAGGTGTTTTGAATTTTTTATTTAATAAAACGTTGAAAACTTCTTCAACACTCTTTAACTTGATTTAATAATCAAATCAATATGCTAACTAAAAATTACAACAAAACGGATGTGTTTGGGCTTTACAAAATGATTGGTTTTACAAGAACTAATAGAAAAGACAGTTTCTCTTTTATTTGTCAAACGAAAAAGTTTCTTATTATTTTATCATAAAAATTTTATGGTTAGGCGGCTCATTGTCTTAAAAATTTACGCATGAATTGATCTTAAGAAACATTTGATCCTTTTTATTATTATAATTTTTTATCATATACCATTTTATAGGTTCTGGAAGACTTATACCATCGCTTAGATCTTTATCAAGAGCACACTTCCCCTTTACAAGATGCCAATTTCACGTACGGCTTTAATATTGATTATCTGTACAATGTAATCGAGTTTTGGCGAAATCAATATGATTGGAGACAACGTGAAAAGTTCTTGAATCAATATCCACATTTTATAACAAATGTACAAGGACTGGATATACATTTTATGCATGTAAAACCAAAAATAACTAAAAATGTTAAAGTATTACCGTTGTTGTTGTTGCATGGATGGCCAGGATCTATTAGAGAATTTTATAGATTAATTCCACTATTGACAACTCCAAGAGATGATTACGTTTTTGAAGTAATTGTACCATCATTACCTGGATATGGATTTTCTGATGGTGCAACTAAAAAAGGGTTGGAATCTAGTCAAGTAGCTGTTGTTATGAAAAATTTAATGTTAAAGTTAGGATTTAAAAAGTTTGTAGTTCAAGGCGGTGATTGGGGTGGAATTATTGCGCAAGGCATTGCTTCATTATTTCCAGAAAATTTAATAGGAATTCATTCAAACATGTGCTTCATAAGTTCACCTGCTTCATTATTATTAATCTTAATTGGTACAGTATTTCCACGACTCGTTGTCGAAAAAGAATACGAACATTTAATATATCCTTGTGGTAAAACATTTACATATTTGCTTGAAGAATTTGGATATTTTCATTTACAAGCAACAAAACCAGATACAATTGGTAAGAATATTTTCCTATAAATTTTCATTATAGATCTTTGTTTGGTGCTGCTTCTTTAGTTAATTTCAATTAAAGTCTACCATTTACTCAGACTCAGGTATTATTGAAAACTTAGTTTTGAAAAGAATTTAATGGATCTCATTTACTTATCCTCTACTAAAAATACCATTAAAATTAAAATTGCTTAGTACTTTTATTCATAAATTCTTAATTAATTTTTATCTAGGTATCGCTTTACGAGATTCTCCTATTGGACTAGCAGCATATATTATGGAAAAATTCTCAACAGGGACTGATAAATCATGGAAACATTTACCTGATGGTGGTTTAACCAGAAAATACACTTTGACAGAATTATTGGATAATGTTATGATATATTGGGTGACCGGTTCTATAACAACTTCAATGCGATTCTATGCTGAGTTTTTCAGTATAGCACATCTGTCATTGAATATTGGAAAGTATGTTCGATATAACATTTTTTTGGATGTTGTAAAATTTTAACTGCAGCACATACATAATTTATTATTTTATGTACTTTATGTTGAACGAAAGAAGGAGAACTATTAGACGATTTTGCGTTTCGTTTGTAACTGTCGAACGCGTTTAAGAATGCGGGGGTGGGGCTACATCCGTTTCTCAGACATACACATCTATAACATAGGCCACAAACATCATTATTTTTAATCATATTTATTAAACTACTTCCGATAAATTAAATTGATGATAAATAAAGCCAATTTAGATGAACTGATAATAATGCAAAGCACTAATTGAGTCTTACCAATATAATTAAGATACTCTTTAAGGGGGTTTATATGGCTGAATGAAATACCCTGATAAAACAGTCCTAATGAATCCTATAAACTTGAATAGGAAATTTCATTTTCTATTCAATCCTATTAACACCCTTAAAGCCTCATTTCTATCGACATAGAAAGTGATTTGCCAGGGGTATACAAATAAAGCTCTCTCTTTGAAACTTCGACGCGAACAGTTAGGGATACAAGTTTTTTTTTTTTTTTGGTATCTGCAGGTAATAGCAAAAACCAAGTATATTTAATTTTGCTTAATTTTAACGTCAATAATTTACTGATCGTTAAATCAACTTCTAATCGCTTTTCTTAATTTTTACAGTATCCCAACAAATGTGCCATCGGCTTGTGCGAAATTTCCTAATGAAATAATATATTTTCCGAATTATCTTTTATCCTTCAAATTTAACAACCTTATTCAAGCTAATCATTTACCCAGAGGCGGACATTTTGCAGCTTTTGAAGAACCCAATTTATTAGCTGATGATGTATTTTTATTTGTTAAAAAATTAAATGTATGATTTTTTTGTTAATTTTTTTGTGTTTAATAAAGTATTTTTTAAAATTATTTATGTTTTTAGAACCTTACATATTTATTTCCAGTTGATGAATTTTTTAATACTTTTAAGAAGTTTTCAAAGTATTTTAACAACAGCATTATTGTTCCTAATTAAACCGAGGGTTTATTAATTTAAGTTTAAATATTGATTTTCTCATTACAAAATGATTAGCGAGTTTCGTACAAACATATGCTTTGCGTCCATTAGTTATTTAGTTTTCTTTTTTGAAAATACCCGTAAAAAGTGATATTTTCATGTTGCTAAAAACTATATCCTGCAATAATACAAAGAGAAAAGTTTCAAAAAAAAAAAATTTATTGGTTTAAATTCCAAGATATTGCTAGTACAGTTGAGTGTATTATGGAAGAATATAAATTAAGAGAAATATAGTACATGACGTAAATAATTGATAAACAAACAGACCGAAACATAAAATACCACAAGTCTTGTAATCATGGTGCTTTAAAAGTTGGCCAAAAACAAGACGTTAAATTATTTTTCATATTACAATGATTACTGTAAGGTGCAAGCTTCTTGTAAGGCTCAGCCGTAAGACTCATACAATTCATACAGCAATCGGATGGTGGACAAATCACTGATATATTTGATGGCATGAAAGTAGCATACTGACATATATCACATTCAGTTTTATGTTTCTCCATTCCTTTCACATAACACTCCGCAAACGATTTATATGGACATGGACGTTTTTCTTGTACTGTGAAGACAGATGTATTATCTTCACATGTGTCCACACGTGCTATTGTATTACAATTTGGCAAATGTATGACTGGACATCTACAATCAGGTGGATCTTTAAATTTCCAAATTATTCTGCCATAATCACCTTCTGTTTGTCTACGAATATCTTGAAATTCGTAATCTTTTGGTGTCATGAAGTGATTACAATGTTCATAGTTCCATTTTAACTTCGATTTTTTTGGACATTTAGCTAGTGCTCTTTCTATATAATTTAAAACGGTGTTCAGATTTCTTCTTTGTTGAATATTCGACTTATATTCTTTTGTAAATAATTTTTTTCCAATTCGCAAAGAGAATGTTCGTTTTCCAACTAAAAGAGTAGACCGCTGTTTTAATTGACGCAGACTGCAATACGATGTTTTACCAACGCGGCACATAATATTCGATTGTAAAAACATTTTTACAATTGAATTTGATTTTTTTAGCGTGTTTTGAAAGACGCACTACTATGCTAAATTAATTTTTTTTAAAATTATTCTATTTTTTTTAACTTTTCATTATTGTTTTGAATTTAGTACAAGAATTTTCCAAATATTCTTAAGTATGTGAATCTCCAAAAATATTTCACATACAAAATATGATGATGTCTATTTGCGAAGATATTTTTACAATGAATGGTATTATCTGTCATTCAATTTACATGTCGTTAACAACATCAATTAACAAATGAATTTTTAAATAATAATATAAAATAAAATCAGTGTGCTTGTTAAAGGTAACCAATCAATGTTTTTTTATTGTTCGATATAAAAGAAAGGAATGTAAATAAACTTTATACTTTCATATGGTTTAGGTCTTAAATATACCGTTTATATTGTTCGGCCAGCGCCACCGTAAGATTTTCTGATCCGAAAAATATTCAGCTGCGTACTCACGTACAACATTCATTTGTAACGTAACACAGTATCGTAGCTATGTACGTGTAACATGTTACGAGACTAGTAGGTGTTGCAATGTTTCTATGTGTTGCGTAACGTTCCATCTGTTTACCAAGCATTATGCGATCACTCTAACGTGGTTTTCTGCAGTGATAGTACGTTTTTTGACAGTTTTGATGTTAACTATTATAACTAATAATACTAAACTAACCAAGAAAATAATTGTAAGATTTTTAAGTATGAATAATTTACAAATCAGAGCTGCAGCATATATAAGTATATATATATAATGCATATATAAGTGTATTATATATATATATATATATATATATATATATATATATATATATATATATATATATATATATATAAATATATAAACCAAAACAAAGATGGTGGCAGACACAATTGTACGCAAGAAGAAACGAGCATAGTTAAAAATTTTCTCATTTTAGATTAAAAGTAAATATTGTTTTTCTAGGAAACAATCCTTAAAGCCAAAATTTATTTTGTTGGGTACAAGTTTGTATTGTATATAAAACATAGTTCAAAACCTGGTGGAAGCGCCAATTTTTGATGTCCTGGTCCCGCTGAATCTTAATTTATCCATTATTTGACAAAATTTTCCTTATCTGACAGTTAAAAATTATTTTTACAGCTATTTGCAAGTTTGATCCGCTCACCCCTTTGAATTATTATTTTATTTATTCTTTGAATTATTTCTTTGAAAATAAAAACAAAGTCAATTGCATTCGAGAATGCCGAGGATGCACAGGTACCGTTTTTTTTTTTGCAAGTTTATGAACCTCCTACTTTGTTGCCTGCTACTGAAATTTGTCTGATAGTTTTTTCGTTATTGAATTAAATCCTTCAAAATAATATTCGATCGTACTTGATAAGGTCCAATTGCTCAAATTATCAGAAAATATATATTGCATTATCCTTGAAATTCGACTGCTTATAATAAAAATAAGTATATGTTGAGAATAAATTAAGCATGATTTTAGATTTTATATATCTCGTATTAACTTATTTACACTTTTTTCGGTAATAAGTGATCTAATTTGAACGTCGATGATGAGCAACATAAAATGATTTTCTAAATCTGCGGCCACAATATGTTTAAAGCTTCATTAATTATTTTTATTAAAAATTTACTGGTGGCTCCCAGGCGATTATACCGACTGACTGAATGCTCCGAAAAATAATTAAAGTTTAAGATATGAAATTAGTTAAATATTGAACAAAAATTGACTTACCGACATTTATCTCTCGGCTACATACTTGTTAACAAAACCGCCACCCGATCGTATTAACGCAAAATAAAGAGTTTTGTTACACATTTATTAAAATGTAGGCTTTCGGAATTAATAATAATTTTTATTAGATAGACACTGTTGCTTGCTTTATGTAGAGATCATTTTTTGACAGTATAAAACGTTGGATTATTTGAATGTCGGATAAATTTAAAAAAAAATCTATCTTTTTATTTAAAAATGTTTTGACCGTCTTTGTAAATAATTGTCTCAGATTACTTGTTAATTAAGGCTCATCAATTTTTTACAACGTTTTAGTTGAAAGCTATTTTCCGTATATCTTTACATATGTTAGTTATTTACGAGTACATATAGTTATTTAAGCAAGCAACATGTCAGTAAAACATAATAGTTGATTATAAATTGCAAATGACAGTTACAAATAATTTTAAATACAGTTTACATCTTGAATTTATGAACTTTTTGATACAACATTTATAGTTAAAACAACGTATTTTAAGGAAATTAATAATGAATGTCTCTAGAACGACTAAATGAAAAATAATTGTTTGCAAAATCTTCAACATTTAAACGAAAACGTTTCTTCTTACGTATTGGAGGTGAGTATAAAATTAGTTCGGTTCCAGTTGTCTTTATTATTTCGGATGTATGAACAAATTCTGAAAATGATTTAAATGGACAACATTGTTTGGTTTTTTTATTACTAATTGCGCCAACATCGTTTGTAAGTGTTAAAACTTTACGATAATCTGATGGATCAAGTTTTTTTAGTCGATCAAATTTGTCTGATATCTTTATTAAAGAATTTGTATTAGCTGCTGTTGTTAACTTGTGAGCTTGTTGTTCATACTTTTTATATTCTTCGTCTGCATCATTTAAATAATTTGTACAGTCTAAAAACCGACTCCATAATCGATTTATTGTACGCTGTTGAAAATAAGGTTCGACCGATCGTGTTCTCGCCACATGTTTCATATTCCTTATCAAAAATTTACTACTGTTTTCCTATCCCAAAAAGAAACATAAATTACTACTAAAACATAAAATAATTGTATTACAACAAGTTGAAGATTTACATTTAAGTATTGAAAACATTGTGAAAATTATAGATATTCGTTGATAATAAGAGAAACAGAGATCCATGTTAACCTTAAATTAGAAAAGACGGCGTCGTCATTTTGTATTAAGTCCGTTCTCCATAGTCAGTAGTCGTTCGTCGGTAGCCGTAGTCATGCTTAGTAGCTTAGCCGATAAACTGAAAAATGTATGGAATGTGTCGGTTGTATTTTGTCGTAATATATTCAACTTTCTCATTCTTCTTCACTTTCTGTTGTGTTTTGAAGAAAACAGCTTACTACTTAAAAGATCATGTAACGATAGAAGAAATTATATTAAATATTACATGAGAGAATAAATGCTTTTATATCAAATACGTTTACTCCCATTGCCTTTTATTGAGTTCTAACCAAATTTTTGAATTAAATTTTATTTTATTGTGTTCTAACCAAAGTAAGATAATTACATTTTTAAATCATCTATACTATAAATCCTATCCATATTTGATAACGTTCTATTACAAAATATATTTAAATGTTTTCATATTTAAAATAACAGTAATTTTTTAAACAAAAAAATGAGATATCTAACGGCTGATTATGAATTTTTGTATAAACGTTTCACCTATACGTCTTTTTACGAATCTTTAGGGCATAAGGTCATAAACTTCATATCTATTGCCCAAACTTTCGCCAACCAACAAGCGACTAGCCGACTATGTAGAACAACCTGTAAAGAAATTCGTTTATTGCAAATATGTCATTAATTTGCAACACCTCGTTTTGTAGACGACAAAATCATCCATAAAAGCAGGCGTTGTATCACAGATCACCGTAGATGAAAAGCATTCTATGTGATTTAATATTTCGATATGTTTTTGATTTGTTTCTTATTCAAATTAAACTTTTAACGCTTAAAAATTTCATAATTAGGTTAATTCATTCGTGCGATCTATTGCAGCACTCTAAATGCACTATAAATGACTACCTTTGAGAAAACACTATTTTAAAAATTGTGACATTTATTTTTTTGTTAATAGTTACAAGATATTTGACTCATTTCTCGCTCTCTTTGAATACACATACTTTACTCATGAGTAACTTGAATTTATAGAAATTTGTCAAATATCGGTTCCCCCAAATATCATTTACAAAACTAATACTAATTAGCGCTATGGTTAAATTTCAAGCCTGTAACAAATTACTCAAAGTTAAAGAACCTTTTTTTATACATTACCTTCCAATTACTTAACTTGGATTTTTCATTAGTCAATATTCGATCTAGTTCTTTTGGTTCATTGGTTCTTATCAAATAATTGATGAATCGGCGTATAATTCTATTATTGATTTCATTATGTGCTATAATTGATCGTTTTGATATTTTTAATTGTTGTAAATGATGAGTGAAATTTTTTAACATGATTATTTTTGTTGTTTGTCAAAAAATTCAAGATGATAAACTAAATATTTCAATCCATTAATCTGATTAAATTGATAAATTTATGCGTGTTAAATAATTTATTTGGGTTACTTAGGAGATCAATATATTCAACAAATGATCGCCAAAAAAATTATTGAAATAATTATTAGATGTATGAAGCTAGCTTAGCACTCTCAAAAATTATTCTGGAAGTTTTCATTAGTTCTGTTTACAATATTTTCATAAATTTATTTTAGATTCACTTGTTTGTTTATTTGTTTATGTAATTCATGTATAATAGACTTTTTTTTTGCTGTATTTTATAATTTATTCTGTTTAAAATGAAAGTTTTACTTAACAAATCTGATCTGAGTCTTAAAACATCATAAAAATATCATGTTTTGTAATTTTAAATAAACATAAAATATTTAGATCAATGAGTTTTTTTTCTGGATTTGACTATGATTGAATTTTTTAGAAGGTTTGTGAAAATGCATAAATAACACAGGCATCTAAAAGCTTCGAACTACTTAGCTAATCAAATCGAAACTTTAACCGTAGATATGAATCTGTATAAATGACGGTCCTATATGTTCATATTCTCAAAAATCGAGTAATCAATTAATTTTAGTTATGAAATAAAAGATTTTAGTTATATTCCATAATTAAATATATAATTATTTAAGTATCAGGGAAGTAGGTGTGAATAGGCTGTTAAATAATAAATTGCTTCATTATTTCTGCACCGTATCGGATCTTTGTGGCGTCTTCATCATGAATTTGAAAAACACGATATAATTCATATTATGTAAATAGTGTAATTGTATTATCGTTTGTTTATTGTATGTTTTTCCATATGTCTGGTGAAGAAACGTTGTAGAAGTAATGTAGCATAATGAAGTAATTTTTTATTTAACATTCTGTTCATGTTCACATCCTTGATACTTAAAGAATTATGTGTGTAATTGGTTATTATCTATTGGCCCATAACCATTGAATCAAAGAAATTATTTCAAAATCCATGCTTGGGAGTGTCAATTTTCTCTCAAGTATGTATTCTACGATAGATACGTTATATTTAAGAGATCAGTAGTGTCACAAAAGTTCTCGATTAATTAATCAAGCAAAATGATTAGCTATTCTAGCTATAAAAGGATGATTCTTAAGGACAATAATGTTGAAATGAAGCGCAATTGTTTTTAAAATCTTGTTTTGGATAATAATCAGTGGTGGCTTTTAAAAATATTACATATATGGTGTCTTAGTTTAATATTTAAAGTAGCGTTCCATTCAACAAAAATTATATTATGAAAAAAATAGTAATGTTATTGTCAATTGAATAATTTATTTATCTGAAAAAATTTATTGAAAAAGATACAGAAATTTGATTTTCTTCAAGTATAATGAATGAGTTTGCACATTGGGAGAGTTTATTTTTGAAAATTCCAATTATTTCTATAAATGCCTTCTTACTTGTTTTCTAATTATCTGCATATAATTGTAGTATCCCATTCGAACTTTCCATTATCTGTTCTTCTGAAAAATATTAATGCAAAACATCTTCTGGCAAACTACTAAGTAATATTGTATATGTAATTATAGATGAAACCATCTGAAAACAGTTCATAGAATTCTTATAATAGTTGTCAGTAAGATTGGTTGATAAATGATACTTGAGTGTGATATTGAAATAGTCTAAGACCTCGTGGAAGGTTTGAGTAAGACTCTTCCTGTAACGCAGTAAGTTTTTTCAGTGATGAATTGTAGTATGGGAATTACAGACATCACATTCAGGCAGAAATTAGCCCTGCACGTCATCAGCTTTTACACGTTTGAAAGGAGTGAAAATTGGGTTAAAACGATATAGGAAAAGTTTCAAATAAAAGTTGTAGATAATAAAGTTTTACATTGAGAAACTCTTCGAAAAAAGAAGGGAAAGCACCAGTCTGGGCTTTTCTTTTTCATTCAAATTTAGATTTTTTTTTCGTTCATCCCCTTATGCCCCCCTTGGAGGCGTCGGATTTGTTATATTCTCTGAATCTATTAGAACTAAAGTGGTAATCTCTAGAGCCGTTAAATATACCACAGCTCCACATTTATTTCAACTACACCCATCACAATTAATAATTGTGGCGACAGCGAGAAACGAACCCACTAATTCAACGAAAATGGGAATATGAACTTATGACATCATTTATTCCTATCTAGATATAAATTACAAGTTAAATATCGTTTTCAAGAATGAAATGGATATATAATATTTGATAGGTTATGACTTCTTTGTTTTTTATCACTTTCAATTTAATTTTCAACATTTTGATATGAAATATAACATATTCAGTAAAAGACAACATCCCTATTGAAGTCAATAAAAATGTAATTTTAACAAAATTAAAACTTACCGGGAGTACAATAGACCTCTTTATGGCGAATAATTGAATACCAGTTAATACAATTGTGTCGCTTTGAACTTGTAAAATAATTCGATCCAACTATAACATTAAATAGAGTTTAATAAATAATTGCCTTAATATGTTATGATATGATATATATATATAATATATATTATATGTAACTTTATACACTAAAATGTTATGTTAATATTAAGAGGCGAGATAGCATGCATAGTTGGTAGATGAACTGCGTTCGGAATGGGCGTTCGGCGGTCACTTCTTGGTCACAAATTTTTTTTGCAATGTATCTTTTCGAATAATAATGGATAATATGTATAAAAAATTTATTTATTGTTAACTGTAAAAAAAAATTTTTTAAAAATCATAACCAGGAACAGAATCCCGAGCGAGCATTCCGATCGCAGTTAGTCTACCAAAGGAGAGAACACCCTACAGGGATACAATAATTAAACGCAATCACATTACAAAATAAAAATAAAAGGTCGTACCTTCACCTTGTCAGATTTAATTTAATTTTTTGTAATGCTCGTTTACATAAAAAAAAGGGATAAATACAATCGATTCATATATATTCATGCGTTTGTTTCATTTATCATAGAATAATAATAATAATAATAATAATAAAAACTAATGGTCATTTGTACCTCAGTTGAGATTGGTAGACGTAAAATTAATTGTAGTGGTTTCTTACTTTCTACATAAATATTCGATAGACTGAATATTACCACTATTGTACGAATTATAAAATATACATTTGATGCATTAGTATAAATAAATCCAAGCCAATTGCCAATGAAACTAAAATGAAATCCATTTATCAGTGTACGTGGTGTATAAATTAAGATTTGATGTTATGTGTAAAAATGTGTTAGTTAACTCGAGTAAACGCAAGCGCATAAAATTTAAAATCATCTAAGGTTGCCATTTTTGACGATTTTTAAGAAAATCCTTAATACAGCATATAAAAATACTCATGTAAATTGCAGTGAACGTAATTTTTTGCTTTAATCAACACATTTAGCGACCTCAAGTAGATTTAATATGGGGACTAATTGTGATTTTACTTCCGGTGTAAGCTCACCCATCCAAGTACTAACTGTATTTATATATATATATATATATTTAATATTCAAATAATATATTTATTTCAAAAAATATACTCAAAATAATCTATGTTGTATACCCCCCGCCTGGGGGTAACGTAATTACTGATCTCAACCGACCAATAATGTTAAGCAACATTATACACAGTTAGTCCTTGGATGGGTGACCGCATAGAATTTATATATATATTTTAATATTCAAATAATATATCTATTTCAAATAATATACTGAAAATAATCTATATTATGTACTCAACCCCTCCTGGGGGTAAAGTAACTACTGATCTCAACCGATCAATAATATTAAGCAACATTATACACAGTTAGTACTTGGATAGGTGAGCTTACACCGGAAGTAAAATCACAATTAGTCCCCATGTTAAATCTTATGGAAAAGTACGCCAGAATCGGCCTTATTTACATGCATTTTATGCATTTTAAATGCAAAATCAAAAAAAGCAATGGGTATACATTTTTTATCATGCATTTTTGAGCATAATGAAAAAAAACTGCATGTTTCTAAGATATGTATTTAGAAATCGAGAAATAAACTTACTTTTTAATTGTCAGTAATTGTTTACAGATTGTAAAAACGTTATTTGAAATTGAAACAAATATTAATAAAGATAAATAATTATCCATTCGACGTACTAATAATGAAATTTTAGTGTAATCAATTTGTATATTTCGCCAAAATTGTTGATCGTAAGCTGCCTAAAATAAATAAAAATCAGCTCTTGAAATTCAGTTTATTTTTTCATATTTCAGGAATGCATAAAATAAGTGTAAACTTGGAAGAATCAAATGAAAATAACAAAAACTAGTGTCAATTGTTTAAATACCTGATATATGGTTGAGTATCAATGTTTGAACTATTTCTAAATGTTAACATTAATGTTTACTAGCTATGTTTGTGGTTCAAAACCTAAACAGTTTATGAAAAAATGTTTCAAACAAAAGTTATTAGTTTATATACAAAGATTTCAGATACAAACATTTTATTTATTTGTACTTTTAAATCTCGCAAGGTTTAAAAAAATAGGTCATAGATCCACGATATATTTCCGTTTTTGAGATATCATGTTGACGGACAGACGGAAAGATGAAAATGGAGTAATTAAGTTATTCCACGAGCACCTACACTTATCAATATTGTTTTAATGTCTTAAATACTAATAATTTAATATATTCTCATATATATCATATTTGAGGATTTGGGTATATAATCATTATGGCTATATATTACTGATTAATTATGGTCTTCATCGTATTCGTGATGCAAAGAAAAAGTTTGGAAACGTCCCGACTGACTGCATGACGACAAGTACGAATGTCCATCCAATTCAGCCAAACTCATCCCCCATACTAACTGACTATTACTTACATAGTTTGCTGGTATTGTTTCTAAAAAACATTCAATACGTTGCGTAATTAGTTTAAACAATCCACTTAATGTAATACCAAATATTATTAATATTATATTTATGAAATTCCAAGCAAAGTTTCCTATTATATCCATTGTCTATAAATGAGAAAAAATTTCAAGTTAATATATTCCATTCCTGCCTCCTCCTCTGAAAACACTGAGTAGCCTGATATGGTAAAATCTAAACTACCAATTTCTAATAAACTATCATTTATAACAAAAGTTTTCATATTTTTGTGAACAGAAAGGCCCAGACAAAAAGGCAAGTTGGTAAGCACTCAAAAGATACGTAGAATAATTAATTTTGTTCAGAAAATAAAAATAGAACCGTTATGTATTATTAATCTTTAAACTATTTTTTATTGTTAATCATTATCTTTAATGATAATACTTTTTTTTTTTTTTTAATTTATTAAAACTGGCTTTAGCCACTCAATACTTAGACCATACAATTGATAATATATATAGAAATTAGAGAAAACTATCATAGTTTTTGTTGAGAAAATTTGCAACATTTTAGGTAGTAGTTTTGATTATCTAAAATCTTTTTTATGTAAAAATCATTACTACAGCTGTCATAAGCTAAGAATAGTATCCAATAAAAAAATTTTTTTTTTCTACAATTGAAATATTTTATTCATTTTTTATGTTGGTTATACCAAAAATATGCTTCAAAACTATGATACTTACAGTTAACCAAATAGCTGAGTAAATAGAAAACGAATGTGTTTTGTAAAAATTTGAAAAAAATGTTGTATAGTAGTGTTGTATATTTGAAAGATTAGCGTTTAGATCCAGATCTGAATCTGTACAATTTTTGCAGCGTATTCTAATCGTCAAGATAATGAATAAAAGATGTTCACCTGAAATTTATTTAAGCTATCAATTTTAATTGCGAAAAATGTTAATACAACAAACTTGAGTAAATTTTGGTAATATTAGAATAAAATACGAAATTAAGCTTTAAAAGATATTAATTAATGGTGTTAAAATGTGCCTCCCCTCCTTCCTTCAATGGGTAGTTGAATGTGCGATGATATTATTAACCAATTATTATTCAAAAGCATAGGATGCAACATGCTCAAATTAAAATTGCTTGAAAGTGAGTACTTTATCTTGAGAAAAAAACAGAGCAGAAACGCTTGAGAAAAAGAAAATAAAGTCACCCGCTAGAAGAAGGAGATAAGGTAAAGTGGAGATAATAGCTCAAAATTTGAAGAATTCAGCGACTAATATTCAGCGATAGCAGTTTAAGTGTTTACACTATAATGGAACAAAATTCGATCGTCGGTTGGGTTGATGCGAGGCTTGAAGAATCTAGATTTGATTTTTCAAGCGAGTAAAGTAAGGAAAGGCTTACCAATACCATTAAAATAGTTATGGAAAAAATCGTTTTGATTAACTTAAATGTGACTTTTTTTCTAGGCTTTTACACAACGTTACATAGTTGTAAGTAGAAGGAGTCAAGGGGTCAGTTTTACAAGCGGTTTTTTTCGATATTATAAAGGTCGTTTGAACATGGACCAGAAATGATCAAACATCGATTTGTTTCTAGGTCAAACATCGATATACACATTATAAAATTCATTACAATAAAAACAGATTCGAATATTTAAGATTTGAAATGAAGATATATTTTGTTTTTACATTCGTGAACATTTTTAGAACATTCATCATCACGTGGTACTTTACACTAGGCTCAACGATTAAGCCATTTCTAACACATTTTCAAAATTTAAAATAAAATATATTAAATTCAGAAATTTTGTGTTTTTTCAAGAAAAATTGACCTTGCATGATCTTGATCTATACTTTTACTGGATTTATTTGGCTTAAAATGAAATTTCAGTCTGTTTATTTAGTACCTGATGAAAATCCGATTAAATTTAACCCAACCCAACTTTCTCTTTTACTTCTGTTTAAGTTATTTATTTGTTTTAATCTGGAAAATTCATATCTTTATCAAAGAAGCAGAGATAGGTCTGAAAATGCACAATTATATCACTTACTTAATATTGATAATAGAGATCCTTATTGTTGATACGATACTTACTTAATGTTGATAAGAATAAAAAACCGGCAATCCACCAAATTTTTGATTTTATACGCAATTTTGGTTTGTACTTTTTTAAAGAATTCTCTAGTTCTATCCAATTATGAATAATTGATGGCCAATTATGTGCCAAAATTAATGAAGTAAACACAGTTATTAAAATTGTTAAGTGAAAAGCTAAACATGAAACTGAAAATAAAAATTATTTTGAAAATAAGTTGTATACTAACTAACCACAGGTACAAATTCGAATCATAACAAAGCGTCCATTGAACACAATGGTTTCTTTATGAGAAATTATGGACAGTTTAAAGAGTGAGGAGATGAAATGATCTTCACTAAGAATCACAATGAAGTGCAATATTATTGGAATGCTTTTGTTGAGTTAGTACCAACAAATCGTCAAATAAATTTCGCATGGAAGTTTGGCAATGTCGGCAACTCGAAGGCACACAGTGAACAGTGGTTTCGGGTTTGATTCTCATCGTAATTACAAAAATTAATCGTTACGATGGGCTGGTTAAAGAAAAATGTCGGTAAAAAAGGTCGTGAAAGAATTATCAGGCATATAGGTCCACTACAATTATTACTGCTAGTTTTAGTGTTTAATATAGCAAACCGAAAAAATATGTCATCCAATTTGTAAAACTTACATAATGATCCAATTTTGATATCCGGTTGTGAAAAACACAGATAAACATTAGCTAATGTTGAAAATATTCCATATAAACAATACAATGTGTTAAACGATGTCCAATGAAAAGTTGGTGTTTGTTCACTATATGGTTTTTTATAATTTGAAATTGGTAATAATGAGAAAAATTGTGTATATGTAATTATTGGCCTCATAATTATATGAAATGATTCTTCATGAGTGGATTTCATTTTATAAATTTAAATACGTTTCTAAAATAATGTAACGACATTGTTTACTAATGAAACTACGCTAATAATTATTATAAAATTAAACGCATACTTTAATAGTAAACAAGTTTATATTATTGATTGGTGTTAGTTATTATTGTCATGTTATTCTTGTATGTGATTATTCGAAAAGGAGTAAACATACAACATGGTTCAAAAGTACACACCCTATATCGACAGGCAGTATGTGGTAATTATAGAATTTTAGAAAACAAGGACAAATTTTGAATTAACGACATTTTAAAGAACCCTTTTTCTTACAATTCTTACAATACTTTTATTTCTATTTTGTGAGTTATTATTTGTCACTACAGTCAATTATATTAGTAATTATTGCATCAGGTACTATTTTATAAGTTCAAGACTTTAGATTTCGCCTCTATCCGAAATTATCCGAAATTTTTATTTCGGATACGGTTACGGTTATATTTTTATTTTGGATAACCGATAGTTTAAATTAAGGATACGGAGCTTCATAGCATCCCTGAATAAAACACTTGCATTTTAGAAAATAATATTATTTGTTCGATTATTGTGTGTATGGAAATTGTATAGCAAATATCAAATGAAAATTATTTTAAAAGATTGACTAAAAAGTCAATTAATTAACGTTATAGCGCTGTAAATTTGAAGAGAAGAAATCGCCTTAATAATATTTTTTAAAACGTATCTACACGTAAATATAAATATACTATTTTTTTTAATAACTGACCAATCTTCCATACAAATACAATATAACATCCTCAGACTTCAAATTCGATTGATTAATAAAATTTGAACGGAAAACAATTTTTTTTACGCTTTGAATTCGTATGAATTTTAAGAAATAGTTGATCTTATTCCGATTTATATTATCGAGATTGTTTTATTAAATATAAACATTAATTTTCTAAATTAGATTAACTAATTAATGTTTCTTAGTTTCGTTAATGTGAAGCAAATTTTGTTAAATGCAAGTTAATGAATTAATTTAATTAATTCAATGACAATAGTAAAAAACATTTTAACGAACTATTACTTCTGGTTAATACGAAATTTTTATTTAATGAATTTATGACACGATCTAGATATCCATTATTAATAAAACTTTTTTGATACTCTGAATGTTTTTGAATGAACAGAAATATTTAATTTTGTACTTTGAACAAACAGAATTTACTGTTTTCACGAACATTATTATGCCAGATATGGGTGGGTCATTTTAATCAATCCACCCACATATCATCCTCAAGGTAATATGAAGGTCATAGTGATTTTTTTTAAATGAATATTTTTTAATGAAAATTTGGATTTTATAGAGAAAAAAATGTAACTTTTATAACTATAATTAACAGATAATTTTTTTATACGCTAAGTATAGCCTTTGAAAAAAATTCGAAAGATGCAAAAATTGTTTAGATTTTAACAATAACATAATGAAAATAAATCTTTGAGAATGTTTGAAAATATTCACTTTTTCATTTTTATTTTTTTTTTTAGCTTGGTAAGTATATGTAATAAGAACATTAAAAAAACTTCTAGAGTCCTAGAAATTAAAATCTAATACCTCTTGCATCTTAAGAATTGTTTTAAAAAGGTCTTGTTTCAGTATAAAAATAATTATGGTATATATATACATGTTAAATTTTGATTTCAAAAACTGCAAAAAAAAAAATAAAAATGTAGAGTTCCATTTAAACAATTCATTGTGAAATTCAAATAACCTTGGAACGTGACTGTAAGATTACAACCAATAATACAAATAGATGGACCTTAATGTTCTGAACATTTTTTGTGGTCACAAGGGTTTTGAACGTTGTATTCGTTAAACTCTTTTTACCTTTTCTGTTAGTGCTTAATTTACATAAGTTTTAATTTTAAAAATTCTCACGCTATCTTATTTGTTGATGTTTGATAAATAGTTTAGATGTTATGCGTGAACTATTAACATACAATTATTTTATCACTTATGATATGATATTTATAATGTATATGTATTTGAAATATAATAACTGATGAGCTCTTTCATTTGAAACCCAATTAGATTAATTTCAAAGAAAAAATTATAAGTAATCTCCATTATTGTTCATACTTCGAACCTATAACACCCGGAACTGTAATAACGAAATAATGTGTTTATAATGGATTGTAGAAATGTATTGATAGACCCCGGACTGACGTAACGTAATGACAGGCTTAGACCAATCTATAAAGTTAAGCAGTCACAATCAGTATTTGGATGGGTGACCACCTAGCAGTACTGTGTACTGTTGTTGTATAAATAATAATAATAATAATCCCCTTTGGTTAATGACTATATGATTAATGGCTAAGGCCAGAAAAAAATAAAAATAAAAATGTACTCACCTATCGTTTTGACTTGGCTGTAGTTGGGTAAAAGTCAAACTCCTTTGTATTAATATTACATAATCTTTCAATGTGATCTACAGACGGACAATATAACTTTACAATCAATTATTATGCATTATACTTATTGGTGTTCATATTGAGCGTCTAAGTTGAAAATTATTAATTTCAATAATAATGTCATTATTAACTAATTTTTTATGTAAATCATTTTATTTTTGAAAACGTGGTACAAAAAAATATGTATTTTTTTAAAATTATTATTTGTTGGAAATTCTTCAAAAAATTTGGCATGTATAAAAAAATAAATAAAATAGTTACTATTTTTACAAAACTAAAAAAAAATCATTTCACATATGCAGGTTTTTTTTTTTCAAATTGCTTTTGAAATACCAGACCTTATTATATAGATTATTGCGGTGCATTACAGGGTACCGTCCCTTGATTAGCATATAATTTTGGCCAGAAACAAGTTAAATATTGCCGCTTCCTGTAGCAATGTGACGAATATGGTGACCATTTGTATTTCTTTTCGTGACTCAAATCTCTATTCCAACTAGTACAATCCGAAGGAGGTTGAATTTTCGGTTGAAGGGGTAAATAAAGGTTAGTCATTGGGCAATAGTCACATTGATGTTTATCTTTCGAGAACTTCTTTGCAAATTCTTGACACTCTGAATATGATTTGTATGGTGCATCTCGTTTAATACAATGTGGCTGAATACAGGGTGGATCACATGAAAGTCTCTTTAACAATGGACAGTGTGGCATTAACATTTGTTGACAACAAGAGTTAGGTGGATCACGGAAAGGAATTCGTTCCCGGCATGTACCTTCTGTTTGAGCACGAGCTTCGAATAGATCCCAATCTTTTAAGGACATATATGCATCACATTCTGAATAATTCCACTGTGATCGTCTTGGCCTTGGACATTGCCATATTTGTCGATTTTCATATTCTCTGTATGTTGCGTATGTTCTTTTTATTACTAACTGATTATCACTAGCCGACGATAATTTAGCCGATTCTTTTCTTTTCAAAAGCAATTTATTTGCACCACGATTAGTTACTATTGTACGAGTATACATCGACATTTGTGGATGTATACATTTTGACAATTTACTGATAATTTTGACAGCCGAAAAATACATGATGGCATGTGACTGAAAATTTTGAACCAAATGATAATTGTTTTGTTTGGATTGTAACTTAGGTAATTTATATAAATGATATTCAAAATCAAATAGGTATTCACTATGGATATACTTCGGTTTTTTCGAAAATAAATTACCGAATGCTCTTCGTTATGTTAAGAAATTAGTTATTAAGGTAAAGATAATTAGAATGTATTGATAATAGTAAAGAAAACTGTGAAGTAAATTCTTCTCCTCATTGCGGAAAAAATTGCCATCCCATTTTTTTCGGCCATTTGGGAGAAATTCAGTTATTAATCCCATTTTTTAACGATGTAAAAATTATTTTCTCAAGGATGGGCAAATAAAAACGGATGGTAATTGACAATTTCCAAAATTTTCATGCTGCTTACAAAAGGAAATTAACGTTTAATAAATCATAGTTCTTTCGAGAAAAAGAATTATCTCTGCTCCAGCACATTTGGGGGTGGGTGCAAAAGTTTAGAAATCACCCAAGGAACTCAAATTTGGTATGCACAATGTTGACATGATTTCGACTGTGCTTGTCAAAGAGTTTCTGTTAAAAAAACATTTAAATAAAAAATAAAATTTTGAATTTACCTTAGAATTTTTTTTCGAGTAAAACTCTTCGACAAGCAAATTTCATAACATTTGGGTAAGAGTTTTGAGTTATTTGTGAAGAAAATTGAAATAAATACAATGTTTACTATATGTTATTTAAGTCAACAGCACACTCCTTTATGTCAGGACAACAGCTGTTGGTAAACCGCCTTAAGGAAGTACGAGCACCATGGCAAGTTTTGATAAAAGGCTTGATTTTTTTTTAATACAAAGTTTAAATATGTCTAAACAAATTCCAAAAATTTGAAGGAGATTGCCCGATCATTTAAATAAATAATTAACTTTAAAGTTGAGCAATTTAACATTGGTCTTATGGGGTAACCTTCAAACATTGATACATTTCTGTATTTTTCTCGTAAAACTGTCGGTGAATATTTTTAAAAAACTTATGGATGAAAGTAAATATATTAGTGATAAATTTAATTCAAAAATATTTACACTTGCCCGACTAATTAAAGTGTATTA